>JACWBX010000309.1:0-14303 GCA_014622435.1 Polypedilum pembai
CATTACGATGCATTTTCAAGTATTTTAGAACCACTTTTGCTATTGAAATCTTCACATATTTGATATAAAAAGATGCGTAATTAAAATATCTGTCATTTAAAATTTATTTGAGCGCAATATGTTAAGTTTTGACAGAGTTAGAGCAAGTCAAATGAAGACAAAATTTTTAAAATTTTGTATTTTGACATAAAACAAAAATGACAATTTCTCGAGAACAGTAGCACCAAAAATTATGATTTTGGGCGTTTTAGAATCGTATTACTATGCTCTACGATAAACTATAATAAAAATATTTTCCGTACAAAAATCATTTTTCTGGCCCACTGTGCATTATGGAATGACATAATTCAATCTTGAGGACAAGAGAGAGATTAAAGTAAGAAGACTTTTCTCTAGAAACATTTCAACTGATAAGTATACTTATAAGATTACACAATGAGAGAAATCAGAGAGAATTTGATTGTTTACTTTTGATTATGTTTTTATTTGATTGCCAACAAGGACATATTAAGAATGTCCACATTTCATGAATATAGCTTAAAATTTGAATGTCATTTTCTTGCGTAAATGATAAAAGCAAGACTAATATAAATTGACGGAAGGATTGAAAGGCATTGAAAATTTTCTCTCTAAAAATATTGTTGAAGCTCCAACGACAGAGAGAAAGAAAGCATTCCATCATACCCAACTCAATTTATATGTTTTGTGATCATCTCATGAGAGAAAGTGAGATGAGAAAAAGGAAACTTTATTATGCGTGTTTATCAGAAAAAATGTATGAAAATATTTTTTGCTAACTTTAAAAATATATACGGTATTTTCTTTATTTCTGAAAAAGGCTGTCTTGGAAATTCTTATGCGGGCTTTTCATCTCCATAGCATGTATGTTTGATGTTATTCATGTATGCATATATTATATGATTTCCCTATGAGATATGAGATGCCTAACATAAACATAAACAGAATCAGAATGAGGATTCCAGAAGGAGATGAAAAAGTAAAAAACTTTCGAGTGACTTAACATGTTTACAAATAATACTGTAATATTTTCGTCATTGTGCCTTTTACTCGCTCATTCGCTTCTTTGAAAAATTGATGGATTCGTGGAAAATTTGAGACATAAGGGTGAAGAAGAAAAAGAAAAAGATTTTCCGCAAACAACACGGAAACATTTTTCTTTAACTTTTTGTTTGCTTTTGATGTTACTGAAATTAAAACAAATATTCTGAAAAAGGGAAATTTGAAATTCAAGAATTTAAACAGCATACTTACCACAGCTATCGAATTTCTTATTTAATTTATTTAAATTATAAAACAAGGCACATAGGCAATTTAGATAAATGATAATTCGATATGATGATTAATGGTTGACTTCATAAGCAAAAGAAAGTCATTCAAATACACACTGAAATACGTAAAAATTTCCATAAAAATTTCTTCTTTCGAAACACACGCACGAATATACGATGAGGAAGGAAGGAAGAAACTTCATTGTGTATTCGAGAAATGTAATCGATTTATGCATGAAATGCTGTATGACAACATGTTTGAATTTTCTCTGCATCATTGCTTTTTCTCAATAATAGTTCATTACCGTTAAAAACCACGCTGTTAATCGAAATTTTTCTTTCTTTTTTTCATATAAGTATACTAGCCAGGAAATGTCAAATAAATTTATTAATAATGACTCAAACTTATACAATAACTATAATTTACCGTTTTTCTGTCGTTTTGACATTTTTCAGTTACTGATGAATCCTAATTTTGATGCAAATTCCATAAATGGTGGTTTTTTATAATGTTATGATTGTATAGCAATTATTATTGTGGTTATTGAAACAAATAATTTACAATTATTGTGGTCATTTTCTTATTGACTAAATATTTATATAAGTAGAAGTCAATCAATTATGCAAATTTATACAAAAACATAAATGTAATGTCTTTGATCGCTTTATTTTTGCAGGAGCTGTTGGTGGTGATGATCAGACTGATGAAGATAAGGAGAAGGCCGAGGAAGAAGAGAGAGAGCGACTTGAAGCAATCCGAGAAGCTGAAGAGCGCCGAAAAGAGAAGCATCGTAAAATGGAGGAAGAACGCGAAAAGATGCGTCAAGAGATAAGAGACAAAGTGAGTAATAAATATGCACTCGTCAACTGTCATCGTTTGGGCGAATGAAACGTTAATGAAGCATAAATTCTCATAAGTCATTTTCCATTGCTTTCGTTTGTATCGCTTTTAAAACCTCATTTTAGTCATCATAAATTTTTTCGCTCTCGCAATTATGTTTTGTGGTGTGTGAGATAAAAAAATACACGATGGCCTTACATTAATGCGAGAAAGCGAAATTATCATAATAAAAATCGCTAAATGCTAATGAGGAGGTTGAAGAAAGAAGAGATTTTCAATTATACGCTATATCCTCCCTCATATCTTGTTTATTGCGATCAAATGACTCAATTTTTTTTCTCTTCTCTATCAGAACGAAAAATTAAAACGCAAAAACTTTGTAATGATATTAAATTTATTCAAAAAAAAAAAAAAAAGATTTAATTCTTTGTCAAACACATGTTAGAGTGAAAAACCACATGCGATAGATTACAAACCACAAGCGAAGCAGAAAGTCATTGAGAAACAATCAAAAACATAAACAACAGCACCATAAAACTCACTCTCATCGATCAACTGCAGACATGCTTTCTCATGTGTGATACATAACCACCACCATCATATTACATGATTCTTCACTTGTTAAATTTTCAATTTTTCTTTTCACTCTCTCGTATTAAAATCCATCTAACTTGTGTAAATGTAATAGATGATTCATTATATGTAGCTGTTGCTATGACGATTATTAAACTTTCACTATAGTATATCACCAACGTGAAAGAGTATGTTACTGAAAGGAGTATAAGATAGATGAAAAAAGTATTAAAAAATGTATGTGGAATATAAAACACAAAACAGCTAGAAGGCCCTTTAATATTTCACACCATTTGTGTTCTGAAGTTGTAGCAGACATGCATATATGAGAGGAAACGTGTGCGATAAATGAAAATTGACGTTACCAAACAGTCTCTAGATTATCAAGCATTTTTTGCGACTGTCAGCCATTACATATTTCATGTGCGTTCGGTAACAATAGATCGATAGTTACACATGCACACAGTCAGACATTTGAGACATAAATTATTCATTGCAAAATTGACAGTGCGGAGACACAGAGAGCTCCTAAATAATACCATCATCAATATTTCACTTCAGTTTGCCAAGAGAAACAACAAAAGTATTTGGATTAAATTTTAATATTGTAAGAAGAGACCGCCAAAAGTGGATATAGCAAAAGAAGCCTAAGAAAAAAGCGTGAGGATACTCAAACAGCTGTTCCAATGCTTATTGTTACAAAAGCAATTTTCTTGCATTTTCAAGTTGTCTCAATTTTTGTCTCAAATTGTCACGTAGTGATTATTGATCGTCATTTTGTATTGTCACGCTTGAGAAAGCTTTTTAAGATAAATTTGGATTTTCCTATTTCTTTCGGATCTGGTTTACATTATTAGAAAGAATAAAAGTTAAGTAAACTGGTGAAATAGAAAAATAATAGCTTGACAAAATTGTTAATGAAATCAAATTTCTCATCTGCTCTTCACATAAGTCAAACTAAAAGTTTTCATCATTTTGAATGACAAAATTATATAAGAATTTTGAAGATACTGAGTTTCCTAAGCAACGCAAATTCTCTTCAGAGGCAGATACTTGAATTTACTTTTTTCTTCCTCTTACATTGATTCTTCAGACGAGCAAACAAAACTTGTTAAAGAACTTAAATTGTAGATAAAAGATTCTTTTCATTTTCGTCTGGGACGGCAAAATTGATGTCAAAAACATTATTTTTGTTTGTTATTTTCATATAAATTTCAAATATATGACATTCCATTTGCCTCATTCAATGGCATTAAATTTGCGAATAAATGTGAAAATTTTCATCTTTCTTCTCTCTGTCGCCTTAAGATGATTTCTTTTTTATTATGGTGTATTAAGTTTCAAGAGCCAGGGATGAAAAATTAATGGATGGAAAAGCTCGAGTGTGTGAGAAAGGTGAGAAGAATGCCATTGAGAGTGCGAAAAGCTGCTTAATATTTTGTATACGATCATAAATTCTATGAAAAATATGAAATTTAATAAATTTGACTGTTATAAGTTGCCTTAAGAATGAAATAGAAAATTTCTTTTATTATTCATGATTTTGAAAGAATAGAGGTCATAATAAACATTCATTTTTACTTTGCTCATTTTTTTCCTGACAAAAGAAATAAGAGATTATGACTTAAAGTATGAACTTTAAAAGAAATCGGAACTTCTTAGAAAAGTACTTAGAATACATCTTTAGGAAAATGTGAATTATTGTATTTCGAGTAAAATTCATTCGATTAAGCATTATTTTTAATTTAATATCGTTGATTTTCTATTTTTTTTTTTAATTTTAATTGGGAAAAAAATATCCCTCGAAATTATTTTGAATTAATTTTAATAATCAAAAAACTTTCTTTTTATCTAAACACTTATTAAATTTATTGATATTCTACTCATAGGATACTGATTAAACTAAACTGCTTTTGACATTTTTAAGCGTGCATGAATCTACCCTCAAGTTGCTTTTACTACGCATACACAATGAAAGGAAAAAAAAAAGTCATGTTGGGAATGTGCAAGCGATAATTTTCTTTGTTTTTGATTCTTTTTTCCTTCGTTTGTGCGTTTTGTTGAAAGGCACATAATTTTCAATTGTTATGTTGTTCGTGGCGTGACAGATAAGATGTGTGCGGAACACACTCTAATGCACGTGGTATGTATGATACATGCTCATGATATAGCTTCGAAATGGAACAATGACACGCACTTAACAAAAGCAAAGACGAAATAGATCACGAGTTTGCTCATTTTATCACCTTGAAACGGTTTTCTCGCCTATTTTTTTCTAGTTTGTCCAAATTTGTATGCTAAAAATGTGCTCGCCATCGAATTTTTATATTTCGTCGACTATTCCATTTATACTTATTACACAACAACATCATGACGCAGCTCCATTTCAATGTGTCTTATACATGCTATAACCAAGAGGAAAATACCCACAATCTCTTTTAAAGAATCTCTACGGTGAAATAAGCCACAGAAGAATATTTCAAATGAATATTAATAGGAATTATTTCTCGCTCACTCTTACATATACGCAAACTAACTTAAGCGTATGCCACTATCGCTTTACTTGCAAAATGTTTTCAAAACTTCTTTGTTGATTATTAGTGAAAATTTCATTGCCACAAAAAAAAAACTTGTGAAAACATAAACACAAACTGCTGTTTTTAAGAGACTTCTGTTGATTTTTCATTTATTTATCAAAATATACATGATGAGATCCAAATGGAAAAAAATCCATTAACTACACATTAATCACTTTTTCTTAGGAAATGTTAGCAATCATAAAAAAATATGAATAAGAGCGAAAATATGCATGTTTATGATATCAAATGAGTGCTTAAAAATGAATGAAACAGTCAAATGAGTTCATTTTCAATGAATTTCAATATTTAACAGAAATTTTACTAAAGTCATGAATAATAAAGTATGAAAAGTTTACAAAGCATTTTATCTTGGTAGTTTTACTCGAAATTTCGGCCGTTGGAATTTTCAATTTCAAATGTGTTTTCACACCCCTTTTCGGAAAAATATTGAATTTTCGAAAAAAAATTTTGAAATAAAAAAACAAAATAATTCAAGTTTTAAACAGAAACTATGTGAAATAACTATATTAGTTAGGTAATAAGTTCTTTTATATCGATAAACATTAATAATTAGCTAAATGGTTTTATTTAATTTTTGATTTTGATTGCGCATTTTCTATTCTTTTAAAATTTTTCTTGTATTTCAATCTGAAATAATGACAAATGCATTTTTAATTGCTTATTTATCAGATTTGTGCTGATTTCGATAAGAATCGTTAAACAAATAGTGAAAATTTGGAAAAATAAATTTTTGAATTTTTGTTTTTGTTTACATTTTGAATTGAAATCTTTCTTAATCCCTCGTAATCTTCGAAATTATCGTAATCTTTCGTAATCCTTCGTAAATTTCGTAATATTTCGAAATCTTTTCGTAAAAATTTCTTTCGTAGAAGCTGTCACTCCCTTGGATTTCCGTAATGAATAAAAGCATTAAAAATAACAGAAAATTTAATTAAGAAAAATATCGCATTTGTTTGAAAGAGTAAATATGTAAATCAAGCTTTTACCACACAAACAATTTAATCATATGAGATAAATTTGAATATTCACACTTTCATCTCTTAAATCATGTAAATCTCAACAAAAGACAAAAGAAGATTCACACAGAAAAGGTTATATAAAACTTTCTTAGATGAAAATTCATGCAAAGAAGGAAAATTTTCATAATTATTTTTGCAAGCGCAAGCATTACATAACATCCATATTCATAAAGTTTCTTTTTTTCTTCGCTCGTTCTTCCTCCCTTCCTTCTTTTGAAGCGTTCTAATACTTTATACGAGAAGGATTCGAGATTAAAGCGTTGAAGCAAAAGTGGAATTATTGTGATGAGAACAATGTTATATGCAAAACCTTCTTCGAGATAAGTGTGAAAGTAAAACTTTTCTTAGGTTACATCGCCTTTAAAAGAATAAAATGGTATTTAATTGCCGCAAAACTCGTTGTGCCTTTTTCTCTTTATTTTATGCAGCCAACAATTTATTTCTCTTATCCTATTCGGCTGAATGGTTTCGACCGGTCATTATGATCACTTTTTCTGTTCTTTTTTTCTTTGCCTTTAAATTTTTGTCCCAGTTGGATACGCTCTGATTAACTGATCCACTAATGCATAAAATTTTTAAACATTTCTTAAAGCTGTCGCGAGCAGAGCTCAATTTCCTCTTTCACTTCTTTTTCACTTCCTTCAAAATGCTGTTAGGTTAGTGAAAATGTGGGAAAACGAGGCCTTTTTTAATTAGAATTTCACATCATGATATAATATTTACTTTGACTTCATCTTACATACATATTTTCCATATTCTAATATTAGAATTATTCAACAAAAAATTCTCAGAGACCTCTATTTAAAACATTTTCTTCATTGCGGAATATGCGTGCAGAGACTTCATTAGATTGTCGTTTATTTCCGCATTCTGTTTTCTTTTTTCGATTTTTTTACATAAATGTCTTCCATAAACGGACGCCTTTTAATTTGTTCTACTTTTTAACTCATTAGTAAAACTTATTGCGTAATATTTTACTTGTTTTTACTCACATGTTATATAAGAAACAAGAATAAATTTGAATTATTTTCTTAAAAATTTTTAATTAAATAAGGAAATTTTCAACCATTACAAGATCAACTTTGAAACAAAATTCCTTCATCATCTCTTTAACTTTCTTTATTGATTCTATCGATTTTTCAATTTTTAAACTCGTTCAACCATGCATCGTCAATTTTAAATCCCCAACCAGGTCTTTTTACATCTACCAATCGATTGATGGAATGAAAGCGAAAAAATGTTTTGATTCGCATTTACTCGCAAATCTTCACAAAATAAAAAGAAGAGATTTTTATCGATGAGTTTTTTCGCTGCCTTTTTTATTTTATTCTGCACAATATAAAATGTGAATAAAGTGCCAAAGCAATGTGGCTTTCAGTACGATTCCCTTTTTTTTTGCGTTGAGGATTTCAAAACTTTTTGAGTGACTTTGACGCCTCGAAGGCTGCAGCCTCTTAGAAATGTGACCCACCCAGAAATGTGCGTGATAAATGGAATGAAGCTTTCAAGTTTTGCGGCAAAAGGAAGAAATGAATTTGATGTTTCTAGAGGCATTAATTTGGACTTAAAGTTTAAGTAAAAATTGATGACTGTGAGAAAACGTGATGAATGATGTGGATGAAAAATGTCATGAACGTTTTCTCATTGTAATCATGAGATTAAAACAATGAAAAGAAAAAAAGAACTTTTTTGAATGAATTTGTACGATTTCTTAAATCAATCCCACACACCAACATGACATAAAGCAATCTCGTTTACCAAATGAGAAGGATTGATTCATAAAAATTAAATAAAGTTATGTTAAGTGAAGTGTTAAAGCATTTTAATCTGTGTGTATTTATGTTTACACACCTATATATATCTACATTTTTTGTTATGCCCATTGAACAGAGAATTTCTAATGGAATTACACTCCTCACAACAGCAACAACATGCTATTTTCTGATCAAAGAAAATACTTAGTGCTTGATTGTCACAGGTGCTAAAAATATGTTAAGAACTGATGAAGGAGAAAATCAATACAGAGAGTGCTTTTTCCGATTGGAACTCAAATTAACTCTAGTAACATGTTCACAAAGGAACAAATACCCCCGTAGTTTCGAATAAGAAGTGTGGATGTACTTGTTAGATCTGTATTTTTATCGGACACATTACGATATTTTTGTACGTTATGCTTAGAATTCAAGAGAAATGGAAAAAAGTGAAAAACTAAAAAGTAAAAGTAATGAAGAGTTTTTCCGATTGGAGCTCAAATTGACTCTTAGTAGGGAGTCCGTTATACACTGTAGAGACTCCCTAACTAGAATCAATTGAATTCTAATCGAACAATCAACATACAATAAAATACATCAGCAATAAAAAATAGGAAAAAAATTATTCCTAGGATGGTCACAGCCTCAGAATTTTTTTAATGTAAACAACGAATGAGTTTTAAAATAAAGGAGTGAAATCAAACAGGATTCGGCAAAATAAATCGTTTGATTCGCATAAAAACGCTTCGTTTTCATCACTTGTTTAAATCTCTAGCAAATGTTAATTATACAATCGTAGAGTATCTAACGCAGTCAAATTGTATTCTGATGTCTGGATAAACAATATGTAGACAAATAAAATAGTAGACAGATGAAGACAAATAAAATTTCAGAGAAAGAAAGAGTGAATACTTGACACAGCTGAAAGCAATAGCAGCAAAATATTTGCAAACTCTCGTTTCTATTTTGATCTTATTTACAGCATTTTCCGTAGGGACTTACACACAAAAGACTCGCATTCACGCTCTTGGCTGTTAACAATCTGCATAGAGAAAAACTGTTTTATATCAAAACTATCTATGTCATTCATGATGTTTTCAATCCACTCTGACATTTCTCAAATAATAAAATGGAATAGTTCTTCTCTTGTTGACGATGTGAAAAAATACTTCAAGCATTGAAAGTATTTCATTTTCCTATTCTAACTGCACTGCTAGTGAATGAGGAAAGTGGAAAGACAGTAAATAAGAGTGCTCTTTACAACTTTCATTTAATGGCAAAAGTTTCTTTTATTCATGATTTTTCACTCTCTCTCTTATGTTCTAATAATGTTCTCTCTTACGAATTGTAGATTGTATAGATGTATTTGTCATTCATATCTATGAAAAGGTCACTATTCTGAACTCACATTTCTTTTAAAAAAGATAGGAATGAATGAAAGAAGAATAATTAAAAAAAATTTATAGGGTTCGAAAACATGCGTATAAGAAAAACAAATATGTGCATGATTCTTCTTCTTTTTCTGTTTTTTTTATTCAAAAAATGAGAAAAAGAAGAATTATGCGCATACTTCTTCTTCTTATACGCATCTTACCGAACCCTAAAGATTTACAAATTTTCATCATTAAAACTGCATTCATGATTATTTTGCAGTTTACTTATTCATGAAAATCTTTATTTAATTGGATTTAATTTAACAAAAAAAAGTTAATAAAAAATCTATTTTGATACCCACAAAAAAATGCGTAAGATAATTTAAAATTTAGTAACTATGATATTAATCAATTCAACTTTGCTCTTTTTAACAAAGAAAATAAAATTGAGTATTTTCTTCAACATCTGGAGTGGCTCGTTTTACGTCTCTATAGAGTCAAGGCATTCTTTTTATCAATATAATCTGACACAGAATACGACATTGTTAAAAGCAAGCTCACGAAGAGAGAAGATTTCTCATTTGTGACATGAAATCCTTTTTTCAGCTACGTCCATAATTTAGAATTTATCACGAAAAATCTCTCACGCGCGCTTCCCTTTTATCATTCTCAATGTCAACAGAAGACAATCAAAGTGAGCTACTGTTGCTACTGCTTGAAAGCTTTTTCTTGTAACAATGCCTCTTTGAAAAATCACTCTATGTCCGTCTTACTTATCTCAATTTTTTCTTTATTTATATTTATAGTATAACATAAAGAAGAAGGAAGAAGTCGTGGAGCAGCCTCCTCAAGAGGAACCAAATCCACTCATGAGAAAGAAGAAGACGCCGGAAGAGTTGGCTGCTGAAGCTGAAGCCGAAGATCTTGATGATTTTACCAGTAAGTTGTTCATTAAAATTCTTCTCTTTTTCTTTTGCAGGAATCTATATCTTTCTAATCCTATTTCCTACTTGTCTTTAATCAATTGTGTGTGATTAAAAATAAAACATAGCTGATGACCGTGGCCATTAATTTTTCAACGCGAACAAAACGAAAACCTAATTATGCTTATTACTGGAAAATCGATAGCTTAACTGAACCACATTTTTATGATTTTTTCTGTTTGTAATTGAGCTTTATGAACTGAAGCGAAATGTCTACTGCGGATAATAATAATCATATTAATGAGCAATATGTCCATCAAAATGTCTATTAATTTCAAATCAATGTCACTAATGTCGCTCGACTCTCATTGACAAACTAATAAACACATTGAAGTATTCTTTAATTAACTGTAGAAACATACATGAACAACTTTATCCATATATCGAAAAAAGAGAGTTTCTCTCAGTAAAATTAAATATTCAAGTCAATCATTTGTCAACTAATAACAGATTTCAATTTTGTTTGTTTCAACTAATCTACTCAGACGATTCGTACATCCGACCAGCGCTCAATCAATCATAATAAGCTTTCTGTCGAGCTCAAATTCTCAAATTCTTCTACTATCTTACATTAGAATTGACTTAGAAAACTTTGGAGTAGTTGTTTCATTTATTTTATTATAAAATTGGTCCTAAAATAACAAAAATCCATTTATTCAATACTAATTAATTTCAACTGTGTTTACAATTTAATGATTTTTTTACCAATAAATCTTGATTATTTCCTATTTTTATACCCTTTATCAATTTTTTAACTTTATATCTGTTGTTATGTCATTTTTTATGACATCAAAACGTACACATAAGACATGATTTATAAAAAGATGTACAATCTTCGTTCGACCACATTCCCAAATAATTACATGTTTATGATATATGACGATACTAACAATTTACATACATTGTAGACAGCTCGAATTTCATGTTTGTAACAATTTTTAACATGCAATCTTCTTTTATTTCTTGTATCCTTACGGTCATAAAAGTTCAAGAAATTTTTTATTCCTCAATTTTTTTGCTTATAATTTATGAGACAGTTTTGATCATAATATTTTTGCCTTTTCTTGCCACGCTTTGCTATCGATTTTCTAAAGCATAAAAGGCGAAAAAAATCATACAAAAATTCCTTTTTTGTATTCAAATCACATGAAAATTTGAATGATGAGAGGAAAAACTTTCTGAAAGCCACATTGGAAATAATTTTCGGCTTTTTGATTTTTTTTCTTTTGTAAAAGCACATACTGAGAAACAAACTTTGTTCGCTTTTTGAATTTTCACATGTGTGAATAACATTTTTCCATTTTTGGTTGAGAAATGAAGATTCATAATTTCTGGTTTTTTTGAGGTTGAATGGTAGTAGAACTGGAATTTTCAAATAATGACATATGTGAATAGAATAAAGTTTATTAAATATTTATGAAATTCTAAAGGCAACATTTCATATACATTTTCTCTAGAGAAGCTTTTTGAATAAAAAAAAACAATATATGTCATGCGTCGGAGAATTTTATTTGTTTTACTTCTAAACCTCGAAAAAATCAAAAAATCAAGTTTGATCAAGCCACAAATGCAAACAATCATTCATACAATCAGCTTTATATATGGCAGATAAAATCTAATCATTTTGAAAAAAAAAATCATTTCGAATAAATTAAATTTATCGGTTGGCTTCATTCAACAATGATGACGGTTCTTATGTGGTCTATGAAAAAGTGAAAATCTCTTTCTTTTGCCACACATCTAAACCCATATCAATGTTGAATATGAAAAAAGTTCAACAAACACACTCTCACACAAACCTATCATCCCTCCATTTTATTCTCATTTCATATTCCATATTAAATTCTCTCCATATTTATTTACATTTACAGAATTGAAAAATTCAATAGAAACACAAGTGAACGAATTAAAAACACAAATCGAAAGCAAATGTGTTATGCAGTGATATGTTAATTGTTATTCATTCATATTATAATATTTTTAACAATGATGATGAAAAAAATGTTCATTGAAAAAAAAAAGAAATAAAAAATATTAATAATGAGTTTAATTCACATTAAAAAAAATATGCAAAAAAAATTCACATAAAAATGAAGTTGATTGAATTATGAAAAGAAAAAAAAGTAATGCAAAAAAGAAAATAAAAAAATCATTAGCAATTAAATTAATTGATTGAGTAGAGTTGATTATTATATACACATATATGAGAATGATAATATTAAAAAAATTATAATATTTTCAAAAAGAAAAAAGAAATAATAATTGGTTGAGGAAATTTACATTTACATTATTTCATAAGAGTGCATCTGTAGTTGAAATTAACAATGAGAAATAATTAAATAAAAAGTTGAAAATTTGAAAAAAAAACCACCAAAAAAAAATCGAGAAAGTCTTGCTAAGGTTGCGGAAAATGCAATGCTTTGTTTTACTCGTCCAGTAAACGGTTCATTCAAAAAATTGCCTTTTTCCTCGTTCGAAAATGTTACTGGACGTGTGAGACAGAGGGAAATGAATTTGAAAGTAGTCAACACAAATACGCGATGGAACTCAATGGATTAACCAGCAAAATTGTGAAATAACAAGAAAAGCTAATAAAGTAAATCCATGCTTTCCCTCAGTGTCGCATTTAAGGAGTGAAAGCAAAAGCCGGAAGCCCTCTTAGAGAACTTATAGCTCATTAAGACTCTCCCTTACATTTGTTAAAAACTTGTCGACATACTATAGTTAATAACTTACCCTATAAAGAGAGATCTACTTATATATAAAAATGACACAGACATACATGAATACATTCCATTGAGGGAGAATGACTTTTGACAACTCAGTCAATCACATTCTCCCTCCCAGCCATATACATCGTCACTAACAATATCGGATAATACTCAATGGCAATAAGAATGCAATTAGTGATAAATTTTTCGATATCGTGACTTTATTTTTTTTGCATTTCAGTTCTTGATATTCAACATTAATCAGTTCAAACATTGCTTTTTTCTTTTTTATTTAAAAAACACGTCATACAAAATTTTAAAAGAATAGTCCTCGGTAAGTACATCATTTATAAATTCAAACATACACACAAATCACATTAAAAACATACACAGACAAAGAGAGAAAAATTCATACAAAAAGGAAGACAAATTCATAGGCCTGTGTTCAAGCCTTACCTAAAAATGAATATATAATAAAAATGCATCTACTGTTGAAAATTTTATATAGTGTAAAAGTAATTAATTAATGAAAAAAAATATTAGATGAAAAAATTCGCGTAATTAAAATGATTCGTAGATACGGCATAAAAATGAAAGACATTTATTGTTATCAGATTTAGAAAATTAGAGTGAGCGCAATAAGATTAAACATTTTTAAACTTTGTTTTTGACTCTAATAAAGTGTGATCATCATGTTTTAATTTTCACTTTAGAGATTTTAGTAAAAAGTTCCATTGTATTAATCAAATCAGCAACAACTCACAGCTAAAAAGCTCAATATAGAAACTTTTCATACATTAATGAGAAAATCGAGTGCAATTTTGTTGACTCCACAATATGCATATAAACTAACACATTATTTTTTTTTCTCTCTCTTTTACTTTTAACGATAGTGGGAAAAAGTTTTCGATTTCCAACAACTTCCTAAGAGGCTATTCAATGCACATAGCACGAAATGGAAGAAAAATCAATAGTTTATTCTGCCGTAGTTGAATTCGTATTTCATGTTCATGCAGCGAATTCTACAAATAGCTATGGGATGATGAATGTAATTTTCATAAATTTCTAACCATCATCAGCAACAGCAGCAGCTTGCAAGTAATTTAAGAATAAATTGAAGACGAGAAAAAAATTCCTATTGCTCCGCTTCGCTTGAAACTGCC
>JACWBX010000309.1:14323-25849 GCA_014622435.1 Polypedilum pembai
TTTTTTTTTCTCTCTCTTTTACTTTTAACGATAGTGGGAAAAAGTTTTCGATTTCCAACAACTTCCTAAGAGGCTATTCAATGCACATAGCACGAAATGGAAGAAAAATCAATAGTTTATTCTGCCGTAGTTGAATTCGTATTTCATGTTCATGCAGCGAATTCTACAAATAGCTATGGGTTGGCTTTTTCCAATTCCCGGGAATTGAGTTTTCCGGGAACGGGAACGGGAACGGAAATGAGTCAAAAAACACTATGAAAACCACCAAAATTTTTTAAAAATGTTGTTTAAAACCAGAGTCCGAAACCGTTTGAAAATTTAGTTGCAACTAACTAAGTTCAACTAAATTTTAATCGATTAAAAATAAAACACTAATCGATTAAATTTTAGTTGTTTTTTAGTTAGTTGCAAAACGGTTTCGGACTCTGTTTAAAACATTGAATTTTTACATATATATTATAATTCATTAAATTTTTGGTGATAATTTTATCGCTTTCATGAGATTTAAAGTAAAATAAATTTTTGGAAAAATTTTTTTAAATGCCTCTAAAAATGGCTGATTTTGAGTTTTTATCGTGTTTTTATTCATTATTTAAGAAAATATATGAAAATATTTTCAATTTACCAAAAATTTGAAAAATTTCTACAAAAATTTTCAATAATTTTTGAATTTGTATGGAGCCATTCCCGAAGTCGGGAATTCCCGGACTTTCTTCGGGAACGGGAACGGGAATTCCCGGGAATATTCCCGAAAGGAAAAAGCCTAGCTATGGGATGATGAATGTAATTTTCATAAATTTCTAACCGTCATCAGCAACATCGACAGCTTGCAAGTAATTTAAGAATAAATTGAAGACGAGAAAAAGATTCCTATTGCTCCGCTTCGCTTGAAACTGCCAATTTATAAAATTATTAGGTTGAAAAATTCAAAAATATTAGAAAAATTTCTAATAGAAAATCAAATGAGAAGCGACAATGGCAGTGTTAATAAAACGCTACTTGAATTCCACAACATCATCCTTGGGTCTTTTAAAAGTCATTTTAGAAAATTAAAAGCTTTCTCAATTCTATTTGCTATGTAGGCTATGCAAGAAAAATTCCAAAAGAGGCCAAGTAAAGATATAAAATGAAGCGAATTGGAATTTATGGATAATGTTACTTCAACTAGAGAGTCATTTATTTGACATAGAGAAAAATTACTTTACAGTTCGAAACATTCAAAATAGTAATTAGAAATCTAATTTAGCTAAATGTCCTCTTTATAATTTCCCCTCGTCATTTTATGATCATTGATAAATAAAATAAATAATAAGAATAAAAAAGGTTTATTATAAAGCTGAATAGCACTAATAATCGAAAAATAGATTAAAAGAAGGAAAACAATTGTACAGTCACAAAAGCAGTGAAAGAAGAAAATTCTTAAATAAATATTGACATTTATTATTTACATTATAGAAGAGCAAAATCGACTTCTACTCATCGGATATTGCTCTCCGTTTGAAACGTATCTGATTTTCATTTTCATCCCCTCTGGGTATTTATTTGTTTCTTTTTTCCTCTTTCTCTCGCAATATTCACAAATCCTCACAAAAGAAATAATGTAACAAGCAATGATGAAAGGAAATTCATTTCTGTCATTGTTATTTATTCTTTCTTTTTCATTTCACTTCACAAAACTGCCTCTAGCACTCTATTGCGATTGATAATTTACTTGCATTATGAGTCATCAATCAAATGCCATTGAAAAATTCGTAAATGACAATAACATCAATCAATTAAATAATAATTATTTTTGAATATGTTGTTTTGTAGTTTAAAAAACATTCATGAAACTTATTCAACTCAAATACACACAATATAATTGTCCATTGCAACGTGCAATTACTATAAATCTGTAAACTTTATCCAGACTGGGTTTTGGTATATGTTAAAATCATTTATTCATCCTTCCTATATCCCGAGGATATTACAAGATTAAGCAATGATAAATTGTCTCCATCTCTATTATATATAGATTTACACAAAGTTGATTTGAATGTAAGTTGAAAATTTCTCAATCACTCTTGGACTTACAAACAAACAATAAATCAAATCTCATTATTTAATTGAAAATTATTGAAAGTGTGTGGCACACACATTGGATAAATGTCAGTCGAAGTACTTTTTAGATAACACCTAATCGTGATTTGAAATTAAAACGAATGCCAATGTATTTTAAAAAATGTGAATTAGAAAATATTGATTTCACATTTGTGAATGACGCGATTGACGCTTTCAAAATTTAGAATTTCAAAATCTAGCGAGAGCTTGCTATTTTTATAATTGATGAAACAAAATTCGTTTGCTCACGTAAAAAAGATAATTTCAGTATTTGAATTGAATTAAATTTTTCTCATGCACTACTAGAAACTACAAATTCGTTGAATTCATCTGAAGCGAGGGATTTAAATGAAAATTTTTTAAATTTTGCGACGCCTGTTTAATTATGCAATTGAAAGCTAGCAAGAGTGAAATAGTTGATGAAAAAAGTTTTCTTTTAAAAATCAATTCATCTCTCTGTTCTCAGCTGCAAGGCAAAATAGCGAAAAAGAAGAGAGAGAAAATTTTTGATGAGAAAAACAGTAAACTTGTGCACATGTGAGAAAAGAGGAAAATTTCAGAGTCGAAAAACTTTTTCAATAAAAACAAAGGAAATTCTCAATTGGAAAATGTTTTCTCAGCAAAATAAGAAATTGGAATGCCATGATGTGCGTACAGTGAAGAAAAACGAAAGTTTTATTTTCTGCTTGTATGTATTTTATGGTATTTGATGCTCATCTATTACCATTGCTGCTACACACAAATTTCTTATAAATATATAAATAGGAAAAATCCCCCATTTCGTTTTCAATATCATATCGTAGAATGATGATGTGTTCCGGGAGCAATAGCAAAAGGAAAATGAAAAAAGGAAAAAGTTTGCTAGTGGTTAGAGAGCGTTTGTATAGAGAGGATTATTGGCTTTGGTTCATGTCTTTGGTACCATGCGAGATGTTTCCGATATGCCATAACATAAAAACTGATGATGATTACATTTGAAGCAACAACACAGATGGTTCAATCGAAGAAATTATTACACGCATTCACTGTATGTGAGCTTAGTGCCACGAGAATGGGAAAAGTTTAATGTCTTCATTTTATTGATTCTTCATACGGAAAACATTATTTCATACTTAATGATGACTTATTCCCACGCGAGAGCTTTTAAAATCTTAATGACAAATAAAAGCATCTCGTTCGTGTCTTTAGGCAATGTTTAATGAGAAGGAAAACAATGCTTCAAATTCGTCAAGTATGAGAGTTCTCTTTATGCATAAGACGTGATGAATTACGAAATAAAGAGATTGAAGGATAAAATTGATTTTTGCAATGCAGCTTCGAAATGATTGAAAAAACCAATTGGCCCTTGCTATCTAAACTTTCATCTTTCTATTTATCGTGCATTCAAATTACACAAAAAAAAACCTTATAGGGATGCTATCACATGAATTTTAAAGAGACTTTTAAAATTGTTTTCTGACGTTAAAAAGTCAAAAAAAAAATTCATTATTCTGTAATTTTATGCTTCATTTGGGATGTACATTAATATGTGTCTCTGCATATTCTCACAATTTTCATTCTTTCATTGCGATTATCGAGAAAGAAAAAAAAGTACGTGAATATATGCAAAATTATAGGATTTACGTTTTCATGCTTCAATTGTTCGCTCTCTGGTGTTTTTTAAAATATTTTTTTCACCTTCGCATTTACATACACACACACGCTTGTTCATCCTTGTTACCGAAAATTATCGTCATTATCGTAAAGTTCTGCTCTGACTTCAAATTTTTATATGGTTGAGCCTCTGTTGAAAAGTTTTATCTCAAAACTCAAGCAGCAAGCAGTAAAGTGTGTATTTTTTCGGTAAAGGTAATAAAAGCGAATTAAACTTTTTCTTTTCCCACTACTCTTTCGTTCAAATTCACTTCAAACCTGCATCGTTTTACCAAGAAAATTTTCTTCTTTGTAAGCTTACGCAATTTTTAAAAAAGACTCATAAAAAATTGTCGTATGCCGTACACTCTCATTTTAATCAATCTACTCAATTTCTATGCGAAAAAAGAAGCAGTTCTTGATAAAACGAGCGTGAGGTGGTAAAAATTAATTAAAATGACATCACGAAATAAATGCGAGAGTCATTAAGCAAATAATTGAAATGTAAATTGAATGCTACACTGATATGAACAATTTTTCTTCCTTTCTCTTGTTCATGTGTAATTATGCACACGATTGTAACGCTGTATGGAGTTTTGAATTTAAATTGAAAGCAGACAAGTGCTATTGTTGTTATATAGATCGATCGATGAGCAAAATAATGCAATTAACTGTATCACTATACAAAAAATCAATTCAACGAATGAGATTTCAACTTGTTCATCAATATATCATAAAAAAAAGCTTTTATTGTTTCAAACAAAAAAGTTTAAATTATTAATAAATCAAAAGTCAAAATAAGCTCAATAAAGATGAAATTTTTGAAAGCAAAAATGGCGGCAGAACTTTGAAAAGAGCAATTAATTCACAGAGTTTAAATAGGTCAAATAAAGCAGTGCATAAAAGCTTTTTTATTATACCTCCTTTTCCATATACTCATTCAAAGAGGCATAGCAATAAAATATAATTGAAAGAAGAAATTATTTTAATTATCACTCTTTGAAATATTACTATTGTTTTACTCTCTCCGCATACTGCTAGTAATTATTTTTGCTCTTTTTACTTTCTTCTTCTTCTTGTTACATACTGTGAAAGTCACTGTGAAAATGCATTCATGTGGAAAGAGCAGTAGCTTAGGGAGTTCGCTTATAATTGTAGATGTGTTTGATTGGTATTTAGACATCACGTTGTGCAGTAAATCGATACACTCGTTGTAGAATTAACAACATGACTTGAAACTTAAAAGAGCATAAGAGTTGTATTACGAAACCATACACTGCTGGAGCCTCTTTAACTTTTCAAACGTTTCCTCTCACGTCAATCAATTGAAAAAAGCAGAAAGCTTCCTTGAAATTAGAAAGTTTTATATTGATTGCAGTTGAATTACGTTTGTGAGAATATAGATCAAAAATAAAATTTATTACTCATCTGAAATTTTACCTTGGGTTTCAAAGATCATGACAAAAACCTTATAATTAAATTGTTACGCACAAAATAAGCCAGAGTCATAAATTTATTCACAAGATTTATTGCCGTCTTCATATACATGCCTAAATTTTTATTAAAAATTTATGTCTGTGTGTGTGATGGTAATGGTTGTGGCAAAAACTTGAAAGAAGTTTTTGATAAATTTATTAAACACCTCCAATGCTTCCTTGCTATTTACACATTCACCACAGAAATCACGTGGTACGAACGGTAAACAAAAACAATGTTTATCTCTGTGTCTTGTGCTTGACATTGTGTAGTCGCTTTAGGACTTTGTTTCATATTGAGCTAATGTTGTTCACAGATGAGCTTGATGAATAGACGAGTCTGATGAACATCGATTTTTTTGTCTCGCTCACAAAACAGTGCGCTGTTCGAAAAATTAACTTTTGATAAGAGTGAGAGAGAGAGGAAAAATAATAGGATCGCATGCTCATGACATGATTTGTCCATTAAATGAAAAAGTTTTTAAAGAAAAACTGCGAGTTGTTTGCTGCCAATTTATATCTGGTAAAATTAAGAAATTAAAGCTTTAACATGCTTAAAGAGTAGAATTTCGATTTTTCAATTTATGATGATTTCATTTGACTATAGTCAAGTAAGAAGTATTGTAGACTTATGTTAAATTAAACTTAAAAAGTGAATTTTAAATGATGAGATACACACAGAGATAAAAAAATGTTGTTGAATTTCTAAATTACATTAAAAGATAAATGATGATGAAATCCAAAAAAGTTGTTAATCTTTGTATAATTAAATGATAAAAAATACACAAAAAAATTTATTATATACTAGATGGAGGAGGATAGAAACCCAAGAAAAAAAGAACAAAATGGGGAACCTAAAGAAAATCATAATTAAAAAGCAGACACGAAAAATGATGATAGCGAAGGAGACTAGAATAACATGAAATATTCATTAAATTGAGAGCAAGAAAAAAATGAAACAATTAAGGGAAAACGATGATGATAATGAAGTGTGTGATGAAAGGAAATGAGAATAATTTTCAAATGATGAAGTTTATTCACAAGTGCTCCGGGGAGGCTTTTAGCGCAAGCTTAAGAAAAGTTTTTCGCACAAACCATACCACTCTTCTTCTGCTAGCTTCAGGGCATAAAGAAATCGAAGAAAGCAATAATCATTAAAATATTATAGTGAAAGCGATTATAGTTGAAAAGAATCACACACAAAATAATTAATAAGGACATTGCTAGAAGAGGAAGAGATGGCGTGAAATGAATGTCACACATAAACGAGAAAGTGCGAGGTAGGAAGTGAAACATGAAAGTAATTAAAGAAAATTAAGATAGAAAGAAAAAGCAACTGTAGCTCTATTTCTCACTCTTAATTGAATTATGTTGTGTCATTTTCTACCCATTCTCTTTTCTTTCTTTCATTCACTTAAATACATTAACTTTGTCATCAGACTCCTTTCTTCTACAAGTATATGTCTCCTCCTAATTGAACATCTCTTTGTTAATTGTTGTAGTCTCTTTCTGTCTTTTACTCTTTTTACTTTACTTGCTGTCTATCTTGCTATCTGACAACGCCTCCATTTTTTGCGAAAGAAAATCGTGATTGTTTTTATACTCAAGCCTTACAATTTTCATTATAGACGAAAAATTTTAACTTCTTTGTTGGTGTTAAAATTTTCCATTAAAATTTATGCGGATTAATTAATTTCATACACAGAAAGAAAAAAGTTAAAAAATAAAAACTACAACGATAATGATAAAATTTTACTCTCATTAATTTACCAAAGTTTAATTGTAATAATTTGCTGAAGTAATCAGCATAATACAGACAGAATTTATTTTAATTGTTTTAAAACTTATGATTGTAAATTGCTTTGTTAATGAAAATGAAAATAGAATTTCAATATAAGAAAAACATAAAAATAGCTACAATTTATTAACCTTCCTAACTCTTTAACTGAAGTAGAAAACAAAAACTTGATAGAAATTGTCAACTTCCCAATTTAATAGACTTCTAGAAATTAAAATTTTATTTGATAGAAAAATCACACATTTGCTAAAACACAAGAAATGAAGTAAAATGTAATAGGGTTCGGAATTATGCAGATAAGAAGAAGAAGTATGCGCATAATTTTCTTCTTCTTATTCATTTTTGTATGGAAAAATCAATAAGAAGAAGAAAATTATGCGCATACTTCTTCTTCTTATCTGCATAATTCCGAACCCTAAAATCTAATGAAAGGAACGAATGAAATATGATGAATAACGTTGTTTTTCTTTTAAAATTGAACTGATGCAGAGTGTATGTATTCAAATTTTATTGATGTACTTAAAACATTTTTGTACTAATCTTTCTTATTGTGACTATTTGATGTATTCTATCTTCCTTCTATCTTATCTATAAAAATTATTTTCCAGGTTAGGGTTGATGGTTTTGTTAATTAAATCAATATTTTATTACAAAAATTTTTAATTTTATTAATTAAAAGAAGATCTTTTAAATTAAAAGCGAAGGTTAAAAGTTGTAAGAAAAAAAAACTTCTCCAAAGTCATCATCACTACCAATCTTGTTACTAATTGATTTTCTTATTTCTGAATTCTCCTCCTCTAACCAATAACTTTTTTCCAAAGTTTAATATTTTTTTAAATAGCTGATGGGAGAAAATCACTTTCCAACACTTGAATTGATTCAATTAGACTTCTTGCTTTCGAAAGTTCTGATTGAGTCGATTGAATTGATCTTTATAAAATTTGTACAATTTGTACTGTGATTGCATCAGCAATTAACTATGAGAAAAAAGTTATCTGTTAACTACTATTTCACTGCACTCTGTATCGCAAAAAAAAATTAATGAATTTTCTGCTATCTTAAGCTATAATCTGTCTCTCTATCTATCTATATATAACATATTTTTCACCTGTGTATTTATTAGTTTACTTGTGCTCTTTTATTAATTTCTTCAGTCACTTTTAAACTCTAATTCGTTCTCTCTTTCTCTCTCTCTTAAATGAGTTTTTAAGGTTAAGCAATAAGCCACAAAGCACATGAAAGAGAGAGTGCATAGATAGGGGTGTTCAATCAAGTCAATTCGTTAGTCTTCCCTTTGAGAACTTTTTTGCACGAAGCTCAACAATGAAGACAAATAATATTTGACTTGATTACGAGCGCTCTTTGCAATCACCAAAAACTACTTTTATTTTATCTGCTTTGCACCTTTTCTCACACAACATCACCCAAAAAAATTTCTTCATTCAACTCACAACTTGCTAAAAATTTCACTATTTAATCTAATCAGAGAACATTTTCTCCATTTCACTATCTCGCTCATATCTTCTCTATTACCTTTTCACTTTACTTTTGATGATATTATCAATCAATGAATTGTAAAGAGTTAGGATGGCGAGAGAGAAGAAATGAGAAAATCAACCGATAAAGAGGAGGGTAAAGGGTGTGGGCAATCATGAATATTTATAGAAATCTGCATATACATGATAAAATGAAAATTTTATGACTGGTATGTGAGCTGCTGCTGCTATTGCCGAATTTTCGCTAGTCTTTGCGTAAGAAGAACAAATTAAAAGGATTATCTACTTTTAAATGATTTTAACTAACAATTGTTTACAGGTGAGTCGAGCTATTTTTAATTATATTAATATTTCTAGGAAATATAAGAGAAGGCAAATTTTTTTTAAATTTAGGCTAAAAAATGATGTTTCAAATTAACTTAAGGTTTTTCTTGTGAACTAAATAATGACAACGGAAAAATTTTAGATGAATTTCGAAGATTCAAGAAAATTATTTTTTATGAAAAAATCTGAATTGGAATTTTTCCTTAACTAACCCTTTAGCTTAATAATTCACATTTCTCTAATCTATCTCACTCAATATTGTTGCCAAGTTCCTTCATTTTTGCTCATACATAAAATAGCAATAATAAGATTAATAGCAAATGGCAGTAAAAGCAGCTCATACCTGTCTCGCTCTAACTCAATGAGTGATGTTGAATATATGCAAAAAGTGAGCAAGCAAGTAAACATCATCATCATCAATTGTTTATTATCATACGACACTTCTTCTACCAACAACATCATCACCCCCAATAAAGCGCCACAAAACTTCGTCAAGCAAAGAACAGCGATGGTGATGAAACTGAAGAAAAAATTTTGATGTTATTTTGTGGAATGGAAACACACTTTTACTGACTCTCTTTCTCTCCCGTCGCAGTATAAGGATGAAAAATCGATTTATAGTTTGTTTTTGAATGTGTATGTGTGTAAAATTTATACTTGATGTATCAACTTTCTCTCCTTATTTTTTCTTGTTTCTCTCTATTTTCTCTTTTCCAAATAATAATATGGTGCTGAATGTTTATGAAGACTCTATTTTAATTTTTCCTCTTTCCACTTACTTATATCTCTCTGTCTGCAAAAAAATTTATGTTCCATCCAAAAGTAAAATCATAAAACATAATTTTATTTACAACTCGAAATAAAAAGGCAAAAAAGATAATGACAATGCAATGATGTATGTTTAGCATGCATGAATTCATACCACAAAGTATTTGCTTCATTCTACATTTTTTTATTATGTTAAATTGCTATGTGGAATGTGTAAAAGAAAATAAAGGTGCATTGTGAATTCATATGACACAGAGAAATTTTATTATCATTTAAAAGAGAAGAGAATAAAAATATTTTGATATGAAAATTGAGTTTTGAAATGAAACAAGGAATTTTTTTGAAACACAGTTTTAAATTTTATTTGAGACTAAGAGGATTCAAATAATAGCTTTTAACTCAAGTGATGAACACTAAATTTTTTTAATTTAAATCAAACATTTTTTGATTTGTAAACTCAAATTAAAAATTATAGAATTAAATTTGTTTCTAAAAAATTGAGAATTAATGATATTTTACTTTATAATAAAAGTCAAGTTGAAGTCAAATTAATAAGGTATGGAACTTGCATGCAAGTTGACTTACTCAAAAATGTCTCTAAAACCTTAAAATTTTATTTGATTCAATCAATTTTTTGACAAATTCATATGAAAGTTAATGATACTTAAATTTGTCAAAAATTTGATTGAAATAAATAAAATCTGAATGAATTTTGAAACATTTTTGAGTAAGTCAACTTGCATGTAAGTATGCGCATACCAGTCAAGTATGCATGAAAGTTTCAAGCCCTTTAAATAAACCAATTTTAGGTCAACTTGATTTTACTTACTAAGCAATCAATTAATTATTGTGTAATTTATGATTAGACAAATACCATAAAATTTTTACTGAGTTTTTTTTTTGATTGATTGATAAATTTTCATGATAACATTTGGATTAATGATTTTCTGAAGAAAAAAATCTTGATTGAAATTAAAACTGTTTGAATTTAAATAAAAAATTTGAGTTCCTTCTTGTTTAAGTTCAATAAATTTAAATTCGAGCTAAAAATTTTATCTCTTACTATTTATTGAATTATATACTAATGTAAATTTTAAATTTACTAATTTAAAACATTTGCTTCTCTCAATTTCAATCATATGAATTCTTTTTATTCAAAATATAAAAACTGAATAAATCATCAATTTTAACAACTAATTGATGAAAACATAGAAATATTATAATCATTTAAGATTAAGAAAGAAGAGTAACAAATGCAACAAAGATTAGGGAATTTTAAGATTAATTTCAATGTCTAATGGAAAATTATTATTGATATTGAAATGCTTTTTAAGTTTTCATAGAAAAAAATTAGAAACGTTGATATTTTTTCTCTTAATAAAATATTTAGTCGCTTTTAAATGATATTTAACTGCTTCTTAATTCTTAAAAAGCTGTAAAAGAATGTGTGTGTGAACATTTAAAAGAAGATTTATACACTCAGAGAAAAAATTTCACTAGAATGTTAGTGAATTTCTAAAGGGAATAATTTCACTAAAAATTAGTAAATTTTTCTAAAATAATTGTAAAAATTCATTTTTTCATTAGAATTTTAGTAAATTTCACTAATAATCTTGTGAATGCTAACATTACTAAAAATTTAGAGAAAATCACTAAAAATTTAGTGAACTTTTTACTAATATTTTAGTGAATTTCACTAATACATTAGCGAAAATTTTTTTTGTAAAAATAGCAAAATAAAATGTTTTTTTAATTAATTTACTACATATGCAATGATTTAATTCATAACAATCATAAATTTTTATTTTATTTAAAAAATTACAAATTTTATTATTAAAAAGAATATTAAGTATTTTTGTCAATTACATTACAAGAAAAATTAGTTGCTTTAGTAAGATTGTTAAGATCAAATGACAAGAAGTTAAGCAACGTC
>JACWBX010000312.1:0-38579 GCA_014622435.1 Polypedilum pembai
ATAAGTTACGCTAAAGAAGAATGGAAAGATGGGAGAAAAATTATAAAAGCTGATAACGCACTTGTTATAATAAGTAAAACTAAAGAATGTGAAATGGAACGATTCCAGTTCGGCAGACTAAATAAGATGGTGATGAACAAGGAATTAGACGAGCTTAATTTTATTAGTACACACTTACATGAAAATTGATTGTTAATATTATTTAATTCTCTTATTAATGGTTCTAAATGAAATTTTTCTTGCTATCTTATCCATATTGTGAAGTTGCACGAGTACGTGCCTTGTTTAACTTCCATCTTACTTAAGTTTATGAATTTCACTATAGATATTATTAACAGGCAGTAAAGCCTTAATAAAGAATTAAATAAAAAACTTGTTAAAAACAGGCAATTTGCCTGTACAGGCACAAATTGATTTCCTTAATCACTCAAAATTTATTTAAATGTCTTTAGACTAAGAAATTAATTCTTTAAATTTTTGCCAAACAACATGCAAATTTGTATATTTTAACAACTCTGGTTAGGAACAGTTTCTTGAAGCGAATTATGAACATTTGACATTGAAATATTAGAGTTTAGCTGCAGATTTAGCCTGAATTTGAAATTTTTCATTTTTTCTTTCTCGTAACTTAACTTTTTTCAATCTCAGTATGCGAAGATCGAAAAAATAAACTTTTTTAACTGTCCCTAACTTGAAAAAAACTAAAAATATATCAAAAAATAACAAAGTCAAAATTATTCCAATCATGACTAAGTGAAAACTTAGAAAAACTTTGAAATAAAAATAAGTTCATTAGCCTTTTCCTTCTTTTTTTTTACTATTAGAAAAGCTTTGCAATATTTTTGAGCCTTTTTGAAAATTTTTGCTAACATCATATCGGACCAATGCTGTTGACTAGCAAACATTGGGCTGTGACTGTGTCATTAATCAAAAATAATTAACTAACATTGAAATTTACATTATGAGACATCGTCAAGTGACTGATTGACTAAGATTAGTTTTTTAAAAAGTAAAAGTAAGTTTCACTCCTACTTAAAATTTAATTGTCGCCAACACGTACATTTATTTTATAAGAATTATAACCGCCAACGGTAATTTTAAATTGAATTTACTCACTTTGCTCATTTTATCATTCGTAAAAATTGTAAGTTAAAAATTGAAATATATTGACTGTTTCACTTGCAGTGAAATTTTTTATCTTCCATCAACTCGATTAATAGCCAGTGAACTCTTTAATTTATACCTTACGGCCTAAGATCGGGCAGTTCGTGCTTTTCTTTTCAGATTGCTAAAATTTCACATGTTGACATCAATTATGCAAAATTTTACTTCAGCTGTGTGTAAAATTCCTTCAATTATTCACTAAAAATTACTGAAAAAATTAAAATTTTGTTGTAAAAAATCACAAGAGAAAGTTTTATTTAAAAACGAGAAAAGTTTTCATCTAAATGCATGTGTCATAAACTAAACTAACAACTAAATTGTTATATCCTTTTTACTTTATTATTTACTCACTTCAACAGTGATGGTCAACCATTTTTGATTCGTAAAACACTTGAAAGACAAAAATTGATTCGCGGAGCATCACTACATTATAAATATTTCTCGCAGCACACTTATAGATGAGAAAAATGTTTTTTTTTACTGACATAAAATTTGTGCCAATAAAGCATAGTTTTGACTCATAAAACCAAGGGGAAGAACTCTATCAAAAAATCTAACAAAATATCAAAAAATTATCAAATTAACAAAAATTTTTGTTAGATTTTTTGTTAGTTTCATACAAAATTTTTGAGTTTCAATGGTTACTCTGCTTTTTGCTATCAAGAGTTCTAAAACCTTTGCATAAAACTTTTTATGGCGGTCATAAAAGTTTTTTGACACTAATCAAAAGTTTTTGATTATGCTTTATTAACACAAACTTTATGCCAGTTACAAACACTTTTTTCTCCGTATAAGCTTTAATCACAGCACACATAGTGTCTTGATTGACCATCACTGGACTACAATAATTAAATAAAAATATTTTTAATGTGTCTGATGATATTTAAAGTTCTAAAACTATTTCAATGAATTTTTACACCTACATCACCAGCACCAGCAGTTTTTCCTTGTTTTTAAAGAAAAATAAATTTACCGCACTAAACACAAGTAAAAAAGCTCAAACACGAGAAGTACATTTAAGACACATGGTGCTCAACTTTTTCAACAACCCCTTTCGATTTCATCTTATCAATGTGTGCTTGTGTGTTATATGTTGAGGAACATTAAACATTCCACGCACAATATATTCTTTGGCGAACAAACAAGCAAGCAAGCAAGCAAGCAAACGAATGCGATTCAGTGAAGGTTTTCTTCTGCAGGAGTTAATAAATACCTCATGCCGCAAGCAACAAAACAAAAATAAAGAAGAAGAAGAAAAGCAGAAACAGCAGTAGATAGGGTTTGTCACTTGACTTACATACTTGACTTTTTTATGCAAGTTGACTTAGTCAAAAATTTCTCAAATTTTATTTAGTTTGGTCAAAATTCTTGGTTAATTTAAAAAAACATTAATTTTCATATAAAATTGCTTAAATTAGAGAAATTTTTCAAGTAAGTCAACTTGCACAAAAAATGTCAAATATTCTAGTCAAGTGACGAACCCTTAACAAAAAATGTAGTAGGAAAAGAACTGAAGCCTTAAGCATATCATCATAATAAATAAATTGTTTACGTTTTCAGCTTCAGTGAGAGAGAGAGAGAAAGAGGAAAATAAAAAGATGCTCATAAACTTTTTCTCTCTTTCTTTTTCTTGCTGTTAATTTTCAAAAGCTTAGCAGCAGTAGTAGCAGCATGAGGATGTGAAAATAAATGCTTGTCTATGTTCTCTTTGCATTTTATACAATATTTACTCTATCATCTTCTCTCTCTGCAATCATATTTTATGGTCGCTGGTTTGTGGATTTTTTTTTTTTTTATTTTTATTCCTGTAGTAAAATAAAATATGAAGAAATAGTTTTATTATTTTATTTATTCTCATCCATTTGTTATTGCATTTTGCTCTAATTTTATTAATATGCTGTTATTGCTCTTATCATATGATGTTGAAATTTCCTCTATTTTTGTTGTTTTGCTGTTACTGCTTTGAATGTTTAAGTTGACATAGATTTTAGATTTTTTTAATGACTTCACAAGCTATTTAATACGATAGAGGATTTGGTATAAAAATATAATAGAATGAAAATTGACCGTTAAAAAAATATTTGAAATTTTTAACGAAAGTTTCGTTGTTTTTTGAAAATTCTAAATTCATTTATAAATGAATTGTTAATTTTGATTTTTGGGCAGACGTAGTTATTGAAAATAACTCACAGCCACGTAGACTAATATCAGCCTCCATTACCAGACCATTAATATTGTTAGAATGCTCGCAGAGAAGTTAATGGTTGCTACTAGCGATGTTTTAACAAGGAATATTTCTTACTAATGAAGTTGCTTCAGTGTCTTCATTTCGCTATAACACTTCAATCAAACTATCACTATCGTGAGTTAGAAATAAAAGAAAAGATTTACCCGAATAACCTAATATGCTACGGCAAGTTCTAATTTATTTTTGGTTACTTGGGCTAAGAGACTTAAAAATTAAAATATTTGGTTGATAAATTGTATAAGTAGGTTTAACCTATGACAATAATCCTATATTAATTTACATTGTTTAATGCTATTGACCGACATACACTGTCTATGCATCGATATGAACTGAAACATTTTTATAAAACTTGAAATATTTCGAAGTTTATACCTTCGTGTTGGTATTTATGTTTTTGGGTTTGATGCCTCAAAATTTACTTTTTGCATGTTTTCTTGGTATATTAAACAATTCTAAACAAGGATTGAAAACTCTTTAATCCGTGTAAAAAGATCAAAAAAAAAATCAAAATAGTTTTCAGCGAATCAAAGAGTTCTCAGGCTTTGACAATTCTAGAAACAATTTGAAGAAAAAATTTCCTGATCTTAGTTGACAAAAATGCACATCCCACCAGCATGACCTAGCTTAAATTCAAAATATATCTTTTTTCGTGGCTTATTTACACGTTCAAAAAGCACAAGATCATCTTTATATGATTTCACGTTTCAAAGTAATGGCTATTACATTTATCAAGCAAATCAGTCAATCATCCCAGAAGCTTATTATTGTAAAAACTTCTTAGAAATGTAATTGAAAATTTCAATAAATTTAGTTCTTAGCCTTAGAAAACAAAAAAGCCATAAATTTTCTATTTACTTCTTGTTCAGAAAAATCCTAACAAACTTTAACTTTGTGCCAAACGAAAAAAAAAGTCAAAGAAGAGATAGAAAAAACTAACCTTATTAAGATGGTGCGATAAAGTGGAAAGATTGAGCCTCGAGGGTACTGTACTGTGTGTATATATTGTAATAGTAGGCAATGCCACTGATAAAGAAGAAAAATACATTTAGAGTGTCATAGAGTTAAAGAAGGATTAGAAGATTCTTTCTAACATTTGACTTAAATGAATGTACGACCTGATATGAAGGCGAAGATATGTCAAATATGACTTAAAGAAGAAATTTCTCGACATTTTCTTATATCATGACTAACGAGAAGAAATTTCATATACATTCACCACTATGCAAATATATAAACAGTAAATGTAAGTTTCTTACTTGCTCGTTTATGTTATGATTTTATATGCCAAAATAACAAACGATGTGAGAAGAACAACAGAGAAGAACAAGAAGAACAATATTTTCATGGTTTTTTTGGAAAACTTTTGTTGCTTGTGCTGTGTTGTAGTTTAGTTTTATTTACTTAGTTTATAGTTTAAATGACCGATTAAGGGTTCGTCACTTGACTTGCTTACTTGACATTTTTTGTGCAAGTTGACTTAGTCAAAATTGTCTTAGATTTATTGAAATTTTATTTCATTTGATCAAAATTCTTAGTAAATTTAATATTCATTGACTTACATATAAAATTATTTAAATTTGACCGAATTAGATAAAGTTCGCACTTGCATGCAAGTTAATTTACTTGAAAATGCTTCTAATACGCTCAAGTTTTATTTATTTTGGTCAAATTTTGGTCAAATTTTAGTAAATTTATGTCAAAATCAACCAAAATAAAATAAGGTCTGAATTAATTAGAAACTTTTTTTTTGTAAGTCAACTTGCATTCTTACTTGATCAAGTATCTGCGCAGGCCTGCATTAAAGTCTGAACCTTAAAATTTTCTAAATTCATATTAAAGTGAATAATTTTTTAATTTACCAAAAAATTTTAACTAATTTAAATAAAATTTGAATGAATTTGAGGAATTTTTGAGTAAGTCAACTTGCATGCAACTTGCACAAAAATATATGCAAACCTAAGACAAAACAACTGTACAAAATCTTACAAATTGTCACAAAATGTTACAAAATTTCATAAAATGTCTCAAAATATTACAAAATATCTACAGTTATTTCACTTTGAAAATACAAGTCTAGTATCCATGCAAATAAGCAGTTGATGCGCTTGATCTGAAGAACAGCGTATTTGCTGGTTCGGGTTCGAGTCCAGGCTGCACTTTTTTTCACAAATTTTTTCAGAAGTTGACTGCTCAAGTGCTCTCGGAACGCACTTTAAAAGGTAAAGTCCCTCACGATAATGATAGTTTGGCTGAGATATTGTAGTGTACAGAGAAGTGATTTCATTGATAAGGAAACTCTCCTCATTTGAAAAATCTAGTAGCAGTCATTTAACTTCTCTGTGAAAATTGCAGTATACAGTCAATTCGATCACTGTCGTGAGCCAGGATTAGGTCACAACAGGCACTTGAGTCTACGTGCACCTGTGAGTTAGCAATAACTCCGCCTGGGAAAGAATATAGTCCATCCAATTATAATCCAATCCATCCATGCAAATACCAAACTCTACAAAAAAGTGAATGACCCATTGAAAAAAAGCAAAAACCAGCATTGTCAATCGATAAACCGCGACACAAAAAAAAACACATAGTTTGTTCAAAAACATTATTGGACTATTAAATCATGCATAAAGTTGTTTTTGTTCCATCATAATTGAATAGAATTTTTGTCTCTCTACAAATAATATAAAATTTTTGTATTGTTGATATAAAACATGCATGTAGAAATTTTCTACCATTAAATAAAACAAAATTGCGCGTAAATAGATAAAGATGGACCCATATTGGCTTAGTTACATTTGAGTAAGCATAATTTGACTTGTTCAATGCATAAACATTTTTTCCTACTGATTAAGTGCCGTCAGCAGGAGAAGCATAATCAATCGAAAGGAAAAATCACTTTCCTATCATTGAATGTTGCAAAAAGTCATTGGCAAAACAAATTTTTAACATTTAACAATAAATTAATTAGAACTTTCTCCTTTTTTGTTTTAGATCAATAAAATCAGGGACGATAGAGAATAAAATCGAATTACGTGGCAATTAAAATTTTATAATCATTAAACAATGGCAGCAGCAGCAACAGCAGCTATTTAATGTTCGTTCGATTCAAATCTGCTGCGTCTATTAAAAGCAGCACACAGAAGGCTAAAAAAAGGTCTGGTAATTTGACGATAAACAAATTTTCAGCTCTTTCAACTGGCAATTTTTTATACGCTCTGACATTGGTTGACGATAAATTTAATTTTTTTACGATTTTCTCTTTTTTCCATTAATGTACTGAATTTGGATTTAAGTCGCGTATCGAGTTGATTTTTTAGGGATGAATTTTTTTTCAAAGAAAAATATCTTTAAGGCTGGGACATTTTAGTGCAATTAATTGAGAAAATTATAAGATTGAGCACATGCATGCATACTTTTTTTGTGTAACTTGTATGCAAATTGACTTAGTTCAAATTTATCAAGTATGGTAAAAAAATTTACCAGAAGTGTAAAGAGAAAAAAACTTTAAAATAAAACGGAAAAATAACGAAGTAGAAACGAAATTTACAAAATTTTCAATGTTATTTTTACCTCTGCTGAGATGAAAAAGTCTAAAAATTCAATGATCTATAAATTGGCCAAATATTTAGAATCAAATGAAAAATATTAAATGAACATAAATTGTAATGAAAATTGAATTGAATATACAAAAAATTTTATATACTTTTTTCGATAAATATTAAATTTTGAAAAACCAGTGTTGTTATCGTAGATGTCTACGGTCTACGTGTCTATGTAGATATAGACGTTTTTGTCTACGTAGACAGAAAATTTATTGTCTACGGTCTACGAGTTTAAAACAGCACTATTTTGTCAAAATTTTTTATAAATACACTGTTTGTGTGTAAGTTAATGTTTTATTTTATGTTGTATTTAAGTGAAAGCGCTATAATTTAAACTGTATTTCATTGATTTTAAGTGATTTACAAAATCAATGTTTTTCTTCTTTATGAAATTCTTGTTATGGTTAGTTTTGAAGCCTTGCAGTAGACTTAATTTAGGGTAAAGACACATAACCTGGAATTATTTGTTTTGAATAAAATTTTGCTTCTAGTCACTTCCTCCATGTTTTAAATCGAATAACAAAAAATTAACCGATTATTACGTAACAATAAAAGAAAGTTATTTTATGGACTGGAATTTAATGACATTTAAAATGAAATTATTAGAGAACTAGTCGAAGTCAACTTAATGACGGAAAATCAGTTTTTTAATTTTTCCGTAAAGGCTCGAAAAAAGCAAAATTGTCACTTCTCGCTCACATTCTTTTTTGTGCTTACATGTTAGGACTTTGGGAATTTATTTTGGATAAATTAGTGTCAAAGTACAGAAAAAGAGCGAAAAAATCAACAAAGAGCAAAGTGTGTCTACGCCTGGATTTTGACGAATTTAAGAAATATTTCTATATTTTATTGTAATGAATTTAGAATAACTAACGGTCGAATTTTACTTTTTAGCTGTTGAAAATTAGAAAATTGAAATTTTTGAATTATTCTTTTTAGTCAAATCTTATGAAAATAAGAAATGAGTTTTTAAATTCTCTAAATAAATGAATAAAATAAATCAAAAAAGAAAGAAGTAAAAGTTAAGACCTCATCACACCTTTTAGCTATAAATATTTGACCTTTTCCCGTTTACAAACAATAAATCAAGATTTTAATTTTATAATAAAATCACAATGAGCATTATCCCAAGTCTCACTCGAGTTTTCCTTTTTCACCATTTAATGCGATTATTCAAGTCTATTTTAAAAAATAAAGTGAATTTTTACATCTTATCATGCATTAAGTCCTTTTTTTCTCTTTCTTTTTTGTCACCAATACGCGTTCTGACTTTCAAATAGAAAAAAAAATTGAGGATTATCCATTTTAATACCCACCTTCCATCAACTGTATCAAAAGTACCACGACACAGGCAGAGAAAAGGTGAAAATAAAAAATTATATCATTGCGTAGTTGTATGTGTTTCTTTACAGTTGAGTGAATGCGAATAAAAGCTCTCAAGCAGCGATATTAATCTTCATATGATCCTCATTTAATATCCTGGTCACATAAACAAATAAAAAATAAAATAAAATAAATCATATTTTCAAGGATTTGACACTTGTATTCTTACTTGACTTTGCAACTTGCAAGTCAACTTGACTTACTTAAAAATTTCTCTAATTTTATTTAATTTTGGACAAAACTTTGATAAATTTAATCATCATTGATTTTCATATAAATTTTTAACGAAATTAAAAAAAAAAAATAAAGAAATTTTTAAAGTAAGTCAACTTGCATAAAAATAAGTCAAGTAAAAAAGTCAAGTGTCCATCCCTTAACATATCCCAAGCTATGAAATGTTTTTTTTTGTTTTTGTTTTTCAAAATTACATTGTGTGTGTGTGTGTGTGCCATGACATGACATTGAGCTGATTTTACTTCGTCTTCAATTTGAAGAGACATGCAGTAGCTTCTACACTATGATGGATATTTGAAAAACACCTCGAAGGGAAAAAATCATCGCACACGTTCACATGATGAGGTGCTTTTTCGTGAGAGCACTTTGTGGTTTTTTCTCTTCTTAAACCAACAATGACTAAGTTAAAATGCTGAAAAATTTTACTTTTGGAACTTTAAACAAATTTTTTTCTTTTATTTAATTTATTTCATAAATTCACACTTAAAAACTAGATTTCGTCTACTGGCAACGGACCAGTAGCTTAACAACTTTGATCGCAACTAGTACTTTAACTTTATATGGTTCAAGGCTCACGGCTTAAAGCTACACGAGATCTCGAAAACTGCATCAATTAGAGATTTCTAGGTTAGACTTTTGTGCTATCAAGATATTAGCCTGATGGCTATTTGTGAAGCTAACATTGTTCATAGGGTATGCAAAGGTAACTTTAATTAAAAATAAGCAGTGCATACCTGTTGACATTTTTTACATCAAGGCCTGAGAATTCTTTTTTTTTTGTCTCGATTTTTCAGTCAGAATTTTCACTTTTAATGATGGTCATCGCTATTTTAACAATGTAAATTGTGAAATTTTGTACTGAAATTACAATTTCATTGTTAAATTTTTCTTTGGGTATACCTTAATATCTAATGTAGTTAAGAAGTTATGAGCAGAGAAATTTTAAGTTGAAAAAAATGGCGACTTTTACTAAAATGCTTGTTTCTCAAAAATTACTTGGTCAATCGAAAAGATGATTACACCATTCGATTTGTATTACAATATGGAAGAATGTAAACAAACGAAATTTGCCCATTTTCTTTCGCTCAAATCTTTTAAATAAGATCATTTATTATTGAAAGAATGATTTTGTTAACAAAAACTGGAAAGAGTTCTCAGGCCTTATTAAAAATGTTGATTTATTTGCTTATATGTTTATTCTCTTAAAATGAAAAATTTTTCTTCTTTTTGTTTCAAAATTTCAATAACCATCAAAAAAATATAAACCAGGCTTGAAAATTCTTTGATATATTTGTTCTTTTGATTTTTGTTGATTTTTTCAAATTTTTAACGAGTTTTGAAGCCTTGAAGTAAAGAAATTTTTAAGCCAAACAAATTTTTCTACTCGCATTGAAATTTTACTTGAATTAAAATCCTCTTGTTAATTTAATCATTATAACAGCTTCAACAATAGAGAATAAAAAAAAAAAATTAAATATCATCTAATTAACAAAAACCGCAGAGTAAATAAAAACAGAACAGCATAATTAGTCATGAATTACAGTTGAAAAATGTAAAAATAAAAATTTTTTGCAAATTCATTGTCACTGTCAAATGATAAATCCCGCAAATGAGTTAAAATTTTTCACTGAATAAAAGCAGCAGTAGCAGAAATAACAACAAAAAAGGTTTTGGATCACAATGAAGCGCAGCAGTGAGCAATCAAAAAAGTGCGACAGAAATGTGAAAATAAATTAAATGTATGTGAATGTCACAATGCAGAGATGATAAAAATTATTGCCTTACTGTTCAATTTCATGCATTATTGTTTCGATTGTCAGAAATTCAAACTGCTGCTGCTGCTGCTGCTTTATAAAAGTATCTCGATATTCCATAAAAAAGTAAATTTTATTGCTCATTTTGACATTGATTGAATGTGAAAAAGCATGAAAATAACTTATGAATTTGCTCAAATTTAGAGTTTTTTATACATACTTGACTTGACTTTTTTTGTGCAAGTTGCAAGTCAAGTTGACTTACTCAAAAATTTCTTTAATTCATTCAGATTTTATTTAAATTTGTCAAAACTTTTAGTAAATTAAAGAATTATTAATTTTTATATAAAACTACTAAATTTTGTCAAAATTAAATGAAATTTGAATGAATTAGAAATTTTTCAAGTAAGTCAACTTGCATGCAAGTTGCACAAAAATGTCAAGTTTCAAACTTTACTCAAATTTCTAAATGACTAAGTCTTTTCTCGAATAAAAGAGCCGGCTTTTTTATTTTAATAGAAGAGCAATTTTTGTTGTTTTTGAACAAAAAGTAGGGTTCGGCATTATGCAGATAAGAAGAAGAATTAGGCTGATAATTTTCTTCTTCTTATTCATTTTTATATGGAAAAATCAAGAAGAAGAAGAAAATTATGCGCATAATTTTTCTTCTTATCTGCATAATGCCGAACCCTAACAAAAAGTAAATAAAACTAAGCAAATTTCTTTTTCTTTTATTCGATTGAAGACGGTAACTAAGAAAAAATTCAAACCAACACGTGTTCTCCCTGAAGCACAATTCGATACATATTCAAATTGAATAAATATTTTTTTGCATTTATGTAAGCAACTTCAACATATTTGATTGACATGTTTACTAAGCAAGCAACAATGTTTTTTGAAAGAAAGAAATTTTTCATAGTTCTAAATCTAAAGCTTTATAATCAACAAGAGAATGAAAAGTTTAAAGAAAATCTCCAATTGACATAAAATAAATTGCGCTCATTCATCAATAATGAGTTTTAGTTAAAATAAAAAAGTTTTCATAAGAAACCATTTAATCCCCTTGAGCATCATTGTGAGTTTTTCCTTCAACATACAGAAAAAAAACAATAATATTATTGATTTCTTTTCTCTTCACTTATATATTTTGCATCATCTGCCATTGAAAGTTGATTGAAATGATTATGATCAATTTTCCTTTTTCTCCTTTTTCTCTCTCTCTCTTGATATTTGCAAACTTAATTTGAACAAAGTCAGCATTTTTTTGTTTGTTGAATGTTAAAGAGTAAATTTGCAACCTATAAAATAGCGCAGTATTCATAAATTCATCATTCAAACTTTTTTTTCCTTTTTCTTTTCTCATTTCAACAATGTTTGAGCTCACACATATGTGTTTTTTTACGTATAGTCACATAACTTTGAGCATATTCATTTTTCACATTTCCCTTTTTTTTACTCTCTCTCTCTCTATGTTTGAATATATTCAATCAAGGTAGGAAAATATTTTAATAATTGAAGAAAATTTAGACTTTTTTAGTTATACTATCTACAAAAATAAAGACTTTTTATAGCAAAGAGATGAAATTTTATTCAGAGAATTTTTGAACTAAGTTTCTAGAACATTTTTTTCAATCTCTTTTTTGACAGGATATACCGGTGATTGGTTTTATCCAGTTTAAAATTGTATCAAATAGTAAAATTTTTAAAGTTCATTTTCTAAAGCTTTTTAGGTTTTTAACTTTTGATAAGCTACTAATTTTTAACGAACAAAAATAATTTAAAAAATAAAGATCAAGTTCAAGATCAAAAATTAAGTTCAAAGTTAAATATCAAAGAAAAAGTAAAGAAAGAGTTGTTCTAACGTCTTCCCTCGATTATAAGAACCAACCTTATATTCGCATAGAGAGGAAAATATCGCGATAGTTGAAAAAGTTCAACTTGATAGAAAATTTCGATAGTTCTTCTATCGCGATAATTTTACTGTGCGAAAGATACTAGAGAAATCTATCGCAGCTATCTTTTCTATCAACTATCATGATTTTCTATCATTTCTCTCTTTTATACGATCAAACCCGAAAAATTCAATTTTAAACGTATTTTTCCACATACTAAATTAAAACAAAAGTGAGTTGGCTCTTATAATCGAGGGAAGATGGTAGTCGAAAATATAGACTGACCAAGAAAAAATTATTGGAGTTTTAGTCGAGAAAAAATACAAGAACATTTTAAATATGGTTTGAATAATTACGTGAACAGAACCAGAATTAATAAACTTTTATTTCTTTCTTTAAAACAGTAAAATCCTAAAGCAATGCTTTTCAGAAGGCAAATCTATTTGGAAGGTAGGAATTCAGGCAGTTAAGAATCTTATTGCTAACTAATGGCTTTCAGAAAAAGCTGACCATCCAGGAAATCAGTGACTTTCAGAAACCAAGAAAGCAGTTATCTTCCAAAAGGCATGAGCTTAAAAAAGTCTGCTAAGATGCCTCCAGGAAGGCTCCTTTTTTTATTAATTTTGAACAAAACTTTGAACATTTTAGAAATTAAAGTATCGCCAGCATTTTCAAAACGGATTTTATTTCAAACTTATGTCTGTGCAGACTGTCTAAAGCAAGATTTAACTCATCAAGAGTCTTCTCAAATGCAATAAATCAACCTAAAAAATTAAAACAATGAAGATCTTGTTGCTTAGTATGCAAAGAATTATGAAATTTTTTAAATTTAATTTTAAAATTTTTAATAAAGAATCTTCTAATTCATAAAAAGTAACTTCACCTTGTAATCGCAAAAAGAAAAAAACAAAAAATATTTATTTGTAGCAAAGCTCTATGTGTACAGCAGAAATAATTTGTGAGTTGGAGCTTCTCCATAGAGAGAGAAGAGAGATATCTTTCTTTCTTATTTTTCGAGTATATGACGAAGAAGGGGTTGAGAAATTTTGCCTTTAACGAATGAGATGCTATTAATCAAGCGGATACGATCGAAGGCAAGCAAAATCCAGTTAGTTCGCATATAAAAAGGCGAAAAGGAAAAAAAAAAAATAATTTAATATTTTGTTCAAGTCAATTTTTCTTTTCACTCTTGCCGCCATCGTTTTATCCTTCACATCTTTTCGCACCCACTCACTCGCTCACTCGCTCGCCTTCATTCAAATCTGTCAAAATGTGAGAAAGACAAAAATGTAACAAGATAAATTACAGCACATCAAAAAGATTGAAGTCCATATATTTCTCGCTCTTTCAGCTCTTTTTCTGTCTTTTTTAAAGCAAACTTCCGACATCAAAATTAAGTATCCAATTGAGATTCAAGTTGTGATTTTTCTCTCACTCACTCTTCTAAATAAAAAGAATTTTTATTATTGTTGCATTTAATGATCAAGTTAGTGACCAAAAAGAGGTAAATAAACTTTCATGCATGATTATAATTTTTTTTTTTTTTACATTTACGACAGTTCCATGACACTTTTTTACAAGCACTTTAGATAATTTTCTTTGCTTAACGTTTTCTTTTTTTTTTTGGACAAGGCTAAGAAACTCGTTGAAAATTTATTTAAAACAGACATTTTTGTTATTTCATTTAAATTGTCGCAAATTTCTTAATTTCAAATTAAGAAATTACCGTTAAAAACATGTGAAATTATGCAAACAAATTCGAAATCTTTTCTTTTAACTTAGATTTAGATTGACTAAATCAAAACTATTGATAAATTTTGAACACTAATCCATTATTTTATCTGATTGTAACATAACGAATAATTGAATTTTTTAAAATTTTGGCAGTTTTTCGTCAATTTTTTAGAGGAAATCGCAAAAATTTTAATTCAAAATCTAACCGAAAAAAATTCTCTTTGGCCCTCCAAGGTTCAAAGTTTTAAAAAAATATAATGTGAATTCTATAAGACAGTTCAATGGTGATCAATCTTTTTTTATTAGTGACAAACTATAAAGCAAAAAAATTCTAATAATGAATTTATTAAAAATTTAATAAATTTCTACTTAATTTTTGAATTAAAATAGAAACGACAGTTGTTTTATTGTTCTTAAAATTTTTATAGTTGGCCATCATTGCATCAATTCATTCTCAATTTCATTGTGCTTAAGTTCTTACAAAAGCCAGCTTTTATAGTCGAGGAAAGCCGGTAAGGCTTACTATACAGTCAAGTTTAAATTCACAACAGTAAACAGTGAAATCCGCCGTTTAGGAAAATTTATATCTTTATAGCGAACTGTAGCTTGATGATGATGATGATTTCCTATTGCTCCACTGTGAAGCGTAGGGCGCTTACAAAACTTTTGAATCTTGTTCGATTCTTTGCCAGATCCGCCAGCACATTGAAACTTTTGCCCTGTTGAGCTGCCTCATTACGAACAGACGATTGCCAGGTGACTGCTGGTCGTCCTTGCTTGCGTCTGCCCTGCGGATTCCAAGACATCGCTGGTCTTGTGATGTCATCAGGGCTCTTCCTTAGGGTATGACCAATCCAGCCCCATTTACGTCTGCCAATTTCTATGGCTAATAACTCTTGTTTAGTTCGAGCGTACAAGTCAGTATTGCTGATCATATCAGGGTAGTAAATACCGCAGATTGTTCTAAGACATTTATTAACGAAAACTTGGAGCTTGTGATTTAAAATTCTTGTAACTTTCCAAGTTTCGCATGCGTATAGTAGTACTGACTTGACATTTGAATTGAAGATTTTGATCTTCAACTACTCGAGGTCCAAACATGCTTAAGCGATGCAAAGGCTATATTGGTCAGCCTAATCCGATTCAGGACATCTGCTTCTGCTTCACCATCGATGGTTATGACACTACCTAGATACACAAATTTATCTACTTCCTCGATCAACTCGTTGCCTAAGAAAAGGGGTGGTGACGAACTAAGGGTTGTACTTGTTGGCTGATTTATACGCATCAATTTTGTCTTGGCTATTATGGCTACGTTTAATTAAATGTAAATTAAATCAAAATTTTTAACACTTTTTTAAAACTAATGCTAAGGTCTAAGAACTGTTTTGATTTTTTGATTTCAGCATACAAATCAAATTGAAATCAGTTAGTTCTCAGTAGGGTTCGGAATTATGCAGATAAGAAGAAGAAGTATGCGCATAATTTTCTTCTTCTTATTCATTTTTGTATGGAAAAATCAATAAGAAGAAGAAAATTATGCGCATACTTCTTCTTCTTATCTGCATAATTCCGAACCCTAGTTCTCAGGCCTTGCATTAATATCTGATTAATTTTATATCAAAATTTAGTAATGATGAATTTTAAAATTTGTTAATAAAATTTTCTAAAATAACAGGTTAAGAAAAGACAAAGAGTTTAAGCCTTAAAACAATTTAATACTTAAGTATGAAGTGGAAAAATCTTCATGCATATGCATATTGTTTCAGTTTTATTGCACATTTTCTCTTTTTTGTTGAAGCAATAATTTTCATTCTCAAAGCTTTACTTGCTTGCTTTTATGTGTTTTTTTTTGTAATAAAAAATTTTCTTTATATTCAAAGGATGATTTGAGAGATAAAATGCTTTGGATTAAAAGCAGCAGAATGTAAATTGAATTCATGAGAATTTTTTCTCTCTCTTACAAAACAAACACAAAGGAGAGAGAAAGTAAGTGAAATTCCTAATTGAAACCTGACAATTTTCTTCTCTTTTCTCAGTAGAGAAAGCTTTCATTTCAATTCACTTCATTTCGCATGAAATTGTTCATTCACTAAAGAAAAAGTATCGATTACAATCTATCAATTGTGATACTTGAATGATTGATTTGATGAGCGATATTGAAGGAAAAACCATTGAGCGAAATGACATGTGAGTTGGGTTTGACAAACCGCAAAGAAAAGGCTGTTTACAAATATATTTAAAATTTATATATGAAAAGAACTAAAGTTTGGTATGTAAACTTGACTTTTTTTTGTGCAAGTTGACTTAATCAAAAATGTCTCAAATTCGTTCAAATTTTATTTTATTTGGTCAAAACTATTAATTAATTTAAGAATTATTAACTTTCATATAAATTTACCAAATTTTGACCAAATAAATTTAAATCTTAATGAAATAGAGACATTTTTTAAGTCAACTTGCATGCAAGTTGCACAATTTACCAGTCAAGTAGTGAAAATTTTTGACAAATTTATTTAAAAGTCAATGATTCCTTAAATTTATCAAGAATTGACCAAATTAAATAAAATCCAAATGAATTAGAGAAATTTTTGACTAAGTCAACTTGCATGCAAGTTGCATAAAAATACCAGTCAAGTATACATATCAAACCTTAGTTCTTTTTACATATTAATTTTAAAAAATATTTTTAAACTGCTTTTTGTGGTTTTTAAACTTAACTCACATAACAAATCAACTTGCACAAAAATATTTGTCAAGTATTCATGCAAGTTGAACAAAAAACTAATCAAGTAGATATGCAGGTTCTAAAAACTTTAACTTTTATAAAATTTAAAAAAATTTTAAAGTCATTAGCTTTTTTCCTTCTAAGAAAAAAGAAAGATCAAAGCTACTTGCAGATGAGCTTCTTCTCATACTCACATACAGAATGAGCGTCATAATTAAAAATTAAAAGCGGGTAACCTTTATGCGAGACATAATATATACATTTTTTACGCTACATGGACTCATTTAATAATTTCTACTTGCTCCTCCTTTATTAATAACATAAAAAAGGCAGCGGCACATTTTTCCTTCTTTTTTTGCCGCATAAGAAAAAAATTTTTTTTTCTCGCGCTATAATGAGAGAATTTATGTCATTAATTATATTTCATATCTTCACAATGCAAGCATTCAAAAAAAAAAAGGAAATATGAGAAATGAAAAGCAAAATATAATATAATTTTAATGAGCGACTATACTCTGCTCCTATTGCTGTTGTTGTCCATTTTTTTTTCTCTCTTTTATATTTTATCTCTCGTACGTGTGTTAGCCATTACATATTTCAATTTCAAACCATTACACTTTTTTTTAATTGCTTTTTCTCTTCTCTCTCTCACACATTACCTTAAGAATTTAATTTTATTTTCTCATTATTTCTAAGAATTTTTTACACTTATTTCTCTCTCTTATTTAAGTTCAATAAACTTTCTCAATCAACTTAAAATTTAAGTTCGAGTTTTAATTGAAATTCCTTTTGATTTCGTTCATAAAAGTAATAAAATTTAATTTCTTTCTTAGCCACGGGGTCTCAATACAAAAAAGTGACGGTTATTTTTGCTCAGATTTAAATTTGAACGCGTTTTATTGTAAAAATTTAAGATTTTTATTGAGAAAAACACGCTAAAATTTCAATTTTTTTGTTTTCAAAAAGAATTGCAAAGTAAAACTAGATTTTTTTTAGCTTTTTCAATCATTATTGAGTGAATTCTTTTCAACTAAATAAGAAATCGTTTTCTCAGAAATTACAATCTTTGTAACGAACTTTTTAACGGAAAATTAAGGGAAACGAAAATGCGCGCCAATTCAAATTAAGGGAAATAACGGTTAGTTGGGCTCCCCCTGGTTTCTTAGAAATATTTAATCTTTGCTACTGCTAATTTAATTAATATTAACTAATTAACCAGATTTGCCAAAGAAAGTGATTCTACTTTAGTAGCTTTGACCTATAATAAATGTAATTTACTTTGTAGACGGTCTTACTTTTGCAAAAGTAAGTCCATTTAGATCAAAGTAAATTGCATTTATTGTAAGTCAAAGCTACTAAAGTAGAATCACTTACTTTAATAAAAAAATTATAGTTGCTAAAATTTTTTTGTTCTATTATGCTGCTTAATTACGGACACACAATTGTCAAATGATGGTATTTTCTTTTTGCAATTCAAGGCCAGAGAACTCTTTTGATATTTTTTGATATCGCGATTTTCTCTTTTACTACAAATCCTAAAAACAATCTTAAAAGTTTAAAGAAATGCGATAAGTTCAAGGAATAAAAATCTAAAAAGAACTGCATGGCTTTGTGTTTTTGTTTTTGAAAAAGTTCTTTCCAAAAAAAATATCAAAAGAGTTTTCAGGCCTTGTTGCATTTTATTTATTTTTATAATTTTATTCAAGAATGAAGAAGTCTATCAAAAAATCTAACAAATCAACCAAGGGGTTAGAACTCTTGAGAGCGTAAACAAAGTAACCATTGAAACTCAAAAATGTTGTATGAAACTATCAAAAAAATCTAACAAAAATTTTCGTTAATTTATTAGATTTTTAGATAAATTTCTTCCCCCTTGAAATTAACAAAAAAAATTTTCTTAGTTTCACACAAGTTTTTTGAATCTTAATGATTACTTTATTTTCGCTATCACGAGTTTTAAATCCTTGTTTTATTATTTATTACCTATAGAAAATATTTTTAATTCATTTTAAGCACAAATTCATTGATGTCTATTTTAAATTTAAATCAAAAATAATTTTTTCGTAACGGATTTTTCATTTTTAAAAATTTTGATAAATTTTCAAAAAAAATTCCCAGAGGAATGTTCACTGGGGCGAAGAAATTCATTCACTTTTCGCGCATTTTACAATTTTTCGCGCTGTCACCCCCTCGAGATTATTTATTTTTCAAAAAAGTTCCTCAAATTTTAAATTATCTAAAAATAAAAAGATTGTAATCAAAAAAGTTTCAAATTTGAAAAATCCGTTAAAAAAATAAAAAATTTCTATTAATTCTTTCCTATCTTAAACTCAATTAAGTGTCTACAAAATTCCTCAACAAACGACTGAGATATAATATTGAACAAAAGAAATTCCAATATTTAGGAATGTCATTAATCTATCTATCTAGCAAGCATCTTTGTCTACTTCAATGAACACCAAATACACGGGCGAATGTATGTGAAAATCTGATTTATTGTATTATGAAGGTAAACAAGAAGAAGAAGAAAATGATAATAATTACAATCTATTTGCTATTTTAAGCCTATAATTTATGAAATGTTTGTGATCATATTGTGTAAATAAATAACATAAGCAAACAAGCAAGAAAACCAAAAGTTTATCCCATTTCCACAAAATCCCAACCATCATCATTATTGTGTCTCTGTCTCTCTATGTTTGTACTTCTACACACATATTTAACTTTTTTTTATGTATATTCGATGAAAATTCAATTAATCTCTCGTCTATAAATCTCATTAGTATAATGGATTATGACAAATATGCGGAGAAAGAGAGAGACAGAGAGAGGAAGTTAAATTGATATTGTTCAAAAGCATCATAATAAATTTTCCATTTGGCATTTTTGGGTCATTATTGTGGGATGAGTTGAAATTTTACTATGGTTCGACACACTTGATTTGCATACTTGACTGACTTATACTTGAGTAACATGAATACTTGACTTATCATTTTGTGCAAGTTGCATGCAACTTGACTTAATTAAAATTGTTTCAAAATCAATTTAATTTTAATTAAATTGATAAAATTATTTTTATATATTTGAGAATCATTGACTTTCAAATTAGTTTTTCATTTTTTGACCAAATTAAATTTAATCTGAATAAATAAATTTTGACCGTTGAATTTTCACGCTTGAAAAAGTTTTGATTTTTGAAACAAGTTTTGAAATAAAAACAAAATAATTCAAGTTTTTGGCTAAAACGATGTGAAATAAAGCTTTATTGTAAACTCTTTTATGTCAAGAAACATAAATAATGTTATTTAAGTTTTTTGTTAACAAACCTTTCAAAATTTAAAACTTACAATTTCAATTCGAAAATCCAATCCGAACGTCTTTTGTATGACACCGGACTTTTTTTTGAAAAAAGAGCCCCTAAAAGTTCGTGTGAAACTACCAAGATTCGATACTTAAATGCATACTTGATAGCTTTACTTGACTTGACATTTTCATCCAACTTGCATGCAAGTTGACTTAATTAAAAATGTCTTTAATTCTAAAAATTTTTATTTATTTCGATCAATTCTTAAATAATTTTGAAAATCATTGACTTTCATATGAAAATGCCAAAGAATTGCCCAAATTAAATTAAATCTGAATTAATTTGAGACTTTTTTGACTTAGACTTCAATTCATTCAAATTTTATTTAATTTGAACAAAATTTGAAAGGTTTATATGAAATTCAATGATTTTTTAATTTAACAAGAATTTCGATTAAATTAAATAAAAACTGAAAGAATTAGAAACAATTTCAAGTAATTCAACTTGCATGCAACTTGCACAATCAAGTACGAATAAAACTCAAGTGCCGAGCCCTAGAAATTTTACTTTAATGTGTTAAAAAGCTTCTGCTTTAAAAGTAAATTTTAGACTGTGAAAACCATCGTAGCAAATTAAATTTAACAAAGGTCCGCAACAGCTTTCACAATAAAAATGATTTATTTCTTGATTCACATTACCTTCATCACTGGACTTATGAAATTTATGAAAATTCATGAGAATTGGACGTTCTTTTATTATTTTATTCTATATGCGCGCCTGTACATCACAGAAAGATTTATTTGAATTTTTCTTCTTAGTCTCTGCCTCGCCATTGATTTTCTTGAATTGAATCATTCAATTGTTGTCACTGCTTGAGTGAATTTTTACAACAAACAAAACATTGGGTTTGATTCCACGTGCACATTTTGTTTTCACTCTTTGTCGACAGTCCCAGCAGTGGGAAAATTTCATAAAGTTAATTTTAACCACTCTTTAAATTTTCATGCACTTTTCTCGCTCAAAACACTTGGAATTCTCTCTTGTAAGCTTAAATATTCATTTCACTTCCTCATTCTGTGTTTTTTTTTTTTTTTTTGGTTTTGTGAGTCAACAACGAAAAAGTGTTTGTAAGAGAAACTCAAGTAGGAGACCATCTTCAGAAGAAGAAGAAGAAGAAAATGAAGGAGAAAAAAGAGTAAATTTACAATCGTTTAATTCAAGAAGAAAAAATTTAAGAAATTATAGAATATTTTGATACTTCAAACAACAAGTTGAAGTAAATAAAAATAAAGATTTTTTGTAATTTTTATAAAAATTTATTTGTTTTTATACAGAAATGTTTTTGTCTATCGTCCATATAAAAATTTGCTTTAACGACGAATTTTACATAAAAAATTGTTGCTTTAGGCTACCATCTGGGAACTCGTATGAAGTTAGCCGATTTTATCCTCGGCTGACAATTTGACCGAAATTTACGTTTTCACGTAAATTATTTTTGGTCACATTTCATATCAGCCAACAATTCTTTTTTTTTTTTTTTTATTACTTTATTTCGCCCCAAACTGGCTGAGAGGCCTTATAGCGGGCCACACTCTAATTTTTACATAGAACCTTACAATTAAAACCTTACAATAATTTTTCATATCAAACCATACAATAAATCATGGTCATATAGCGGACCCTCGCTTGAGCAGTCAAAGTATCTAAACTTTTGAAGGTCTGAAAAAGTGCCGTCATCCGGGATTGAACTCGGATCGCTAACATCCATTTTTCAGATCGAACGCTCTAACCTCTCGACCATCGAGGCGCTCAACTGCTTAAATTCAGCAAAAGATCGCCCGAAGATGAGATAAGCTAACTTCACATGGATCGTCTGGGATTCTAATTAGACTTTTCATTAAAAATTTTGAACGAAAATTATTTGACATAAAAACTTTCAAAATCAAAAACACATTTTCGTAAAATTCTAAATATGCAGTTTTAATCTACTAGTTTTCAAGAACCCAGCCCAAAAAATTCACTTAATTTGGTCAAGATTAAGACTTTTACAGTTACTGTTAAAAGATTGATAAATACACGACAGACAATTGATGGAAAATTTCTCAAAATTTGATTTGTGAACAAAACACTTGTGTGTGTGACATATTCAAATTTGAATCCTTCTAGAAGTTGACCAGAAATTGTGTTAGTATTGTCTTTCTATAAGGTTTTGTTGACCATATTTGTAAAAAATTTTAACGAAAAGCCTTTTGATTGAATTTACCGTTAAAAATTCAAAAAAATTATTATTTTTCTATTAAATTAGAAATTTTCTACAATTTTATTTTAATTTAGTTTCAAAAAGTTTAAAATTTTTCGTTAAAAAATTCTAAAACAAAAATTTTTTTCTACCAAATCTTTAACGAAACAGTTTTTTTTAGTTTAATCGGAAAAAAATTTCAGAGTTTTATTATTATTCGTAAGTTACTCTGTTTCTCTCTCTATTGTTACTCGTTGTAATTCACGTAAGTTTTAGTTATTGGAAAACAACAATTATTTTAAAAATTCCTTCGTTAAAAAATTTCAACGAAAAATTTCTTTCTATAAAAATTTTAACGAAAAATTGAAATTCAAATATTTAAATTAACCGTTAAAAAAAAAAGTTTAAAAGTTTTATTATTTCTCAGTTTAATTCACTAGAGGAAAATTAAGAAAAGAAAAGAAAAGAAAAAACTGTTAAGGTATAATAAAATGTTGCTTTCAATTCTTATCACACTTAACCCAATTTTCTAATACTCGCGCTACTTGCTGGATATTTTAATTTATCTATCGTTTACCCTTGTTATTTACTTCATCATCATAAAAATGTAGCGCTTTAGTAACGATGGTAATTCTTTATGATCATCATCTGTACGACAGTTAAGGCAATTGACGACAGAAACACACACACACACACTGAAATGAAATTTGAAATTGCCAATTAATCACTTTCGTTAGCGACATTTTTGCGACATTAAAATAAAGTGTCGAAGCAGTTTTATTTAAATGTTTGACAATAAATAACGCGAATAAGAGAGCAAAAGAAATGAAAATTTTTCTTTCTCCCTCGTTTTCCACTTAAAGCATTTGTTGAATGAATAAAGCCACGATCATATCTGAGACAAGTGACTGTTTTATGCTCTTTATCTCGAGTATAATGAACTGCTGAAATTCTAAAAATTTCTTACAAAAACATAAATATCAAGATTTAGACACTTTGCGAAAAATTTTTTAAATGAGATTTATTGAGCTTGAAAAATTTTATTTATTTAGCTCAATTTTGTCAAATTTCACAGCCATTAGAAAATCAAAATGATGATTTTTTTCTAATAAAAATTAACATTGATTTTTAGACAGTCTAACAAAATTGCACTAAATCAGTGGTGTGCAAGCATTTTTGAGCCACGCCATATTTCGACCAAAAAAAGTTTTCTCGCGGCATATCAAAGTACTTTTTTATAAACAATTTGATGAAAATTCGACACATTAGTGAGCCGCGGCACACAGACTGGACGTCACTGCACTAGATGGAAAAAAAGGGGGAAAATCACTAAGTTGAAAATTTTTCTTACTCTACCGGCTATAAGTCGCCATGAAAGTTGGAAATTTTTGACTTTTTTAATTTTTCTTCAAGTGGTTTCCCCGCTGGCAAAATAATTGAAATAATTTTCACATATTTTTAAGCAGGGGGATAAACACGGTGGCGAAATTATAATTTTTCATTTTTAAACTTGAAGTCGCAATTTTGAATCCTGAAATGCTTTTCCAATTTTCCTGAATTAAATTTTTACAACTTTCTATTGCTTTCTTGTAAGAAATCATTATTAACAATGTTTTATCATGATAAGTAACCAAAATATATGAAGAAATGTTAAAAACGTCTTTAAAATTGTATAAAAATTAAAATAGTTTTGTCAAGATTTGAAAATTAAAATCGAAAAGTTTTGTCGAGTTAAATAAATTTTTAAAAAAGTGGCGAAAGTGGCGTTCCTAATGCAAGTTGACCTTTATAAAAATTTCTCTAAATTTTTCAGGTTTTATTTAATTTGGTGAAATCTTGTTGTAATTTTAAGTAATTTGACTGAATTAAATAAAATTTGAATCAATTTGAGACATTTTTAAGTAAGTCAAGTTGACTTGCAAGTTGTACAAAAATAAGTCAAGTAAGCATGTCAAGTGTCAAACTCTAATTTATGTAAATTAAAAAAATTTCATTTTTAAAAAATGTCAATTGTCCTAAACTTGTAAAAAAGAATTTAATTTTGTGCGTTATTTTCACACTTTTTTATTACGATTTTTCGGTCACTGAATGAAATAAAATAAGAAAAAAGTTCAGAAACTCTCTTTGAACTTTCTTTTTCTACTCAACATTAGTACTGAGAGTGAGAAAAGAGAAGAAAAATGTCAAAAGACTGAAACTTTTTTTTTCTCATCTCGATTATCAAGCAATTTTAGTTTTTTTTTTCCTTTTCTCTCGCTTATTTAAGATGAATAATTTTTTACTTCATGATCTTACGACATTTTTTCTCCTTTTTCTATCTCTAAAGGGCGAATGATAAATGATTTTATTTAAGAGTATGGAACATAATTTGATTATATTTCACTCTCTGTCGCTTTCTTCTTCTTCTTCTTCTTCTTGTTTTGTGACAATTATTTAACATATTTTGATGATGGCAAATTTTTTTTTTTTTGTTTGTTTTCAATCATCAAAATTTTACTTTAAGTTTAAATTAAGGTTTGGACTTGAAGACAGATAGTCAAGTAGATACTTGATCAAGTTGTAAGTCAACTTGACTTACAAAAATTGTCTCTAATTTCTTTCAAATTTTATTTATTTTAATGAAATTTTTGAGTAAATTTATATGAAAGTCAATTATTCCTAAATTTTTCAAAGAATTGACCAAAATTAAAGAAACTTTTTAGTTAGTCAACTTGATTTCAACTTGATCAAGTATTTGCGTTCAAGTCAAAATCTTAAATTTTTAGTAATTACAAATTTTCATCGTCAATTTCACATAAGAACTCATAATGGATGTAGATAAAAAAGAACAACCGGTAAATTTTGATTTAAATGCAGCAGCCATGCACTCATGGTTATGATATCGTCGCCACAAAATAGGAGAAGAAAATAAACCTTTATTGTTCATGTAATTGAGTTCCATTGCATAAGTCTCGAGTGAAAATGAATTTACGGTGTCTGCTGCTGCTGCTACTTGCATTCCAATTTTCTCTCTCTTTTTTGATTTTTCCAATAACGCAAGCGCAGTAAAAATGAAAGCTTTTGTAAGCACAAATAATGACAACTTTTTGTGTCTCGTTTTAACATGTAAAAAACTTTTTCTACGGTGGACTTGAAATTTTAGCATTTGGCAGCAATGTTATGAGAATTTTATGACAAACTCTCACATAAAAGTGCAAGTGAAGGAATTTTAAGAGCTCAGTTATGGGATTAATGTTAGTGATGATGATGATAATTAGGTTGAGTCATAATCTTTTATGTAATCCTTCACTCTCTCTTTCTTTCTGTCTTTTTTAATAGAACAAGAGGAAAAACTTTTTTAGTTTTAAAATTAAACAAAATTAAATTTTCTTTAAGACTTTAATCGATTTTAGAAAATTTAATAATAGACAATTTATTCATCACTTTTATAATGTAGAGAGAGAGAGATCTGAAAAAGAGTCTGATGAAATCCAAACACAAACTCGATCAGTTATTGTTGTTAATATAGTTCTCCAGCATATCTAGAGAGCTAATGGTTTCGTGATATTTTTCTATAAAAAGCACTCTGTAAGATTTAAATTCGAGAGAAAAAAAATAAATCACTAGAGCTAATTTTTACATCAATTTTCTTTATGTGCTTTTATTCACAAATTAAACGCTAAATTCACTATATTATTATTCACACAAATGTAACATTAAACAATTAACAATATTTCAATCAATTAAACTTCTCGTTTCAATCTTTTCCACTCTTACATTAAATTTCTGACTTAACACGTTGAAGATTTTCATGAAACTGAATTAAAAAATTTCTTTTCTCTAACTGACAGCATAAAATTTTAACTTTGAACTACACGTTAAAAAATAACTTTTTTGAACTAGCTGATAAAGCTAACAATTGTTCTTAAACTTTTTTATTTGATCCAAGTCCAAAGTGAAATTTCTTTTAATACAAATCTTCCTATCTTATACACTAAATCAATCCAGGTCACGAAAAGTAAATCAGTCAAGTCAGCTTTTTGTTTCATAGTCGATATGCAGGTTATAACACTGCTGTTCCCGCTACAATGGGTATAACTAAAAGAATTCAAAGCATTGCTGAAGGTGTTTAAATAGGTTTCAGACTTGAACACAGATAGTCAAGTAAATTCATTCAGAATTTATTTAATTCGGTCAAATCTTGATAAATTTTTAAAATCATTGACTTTCATATTAATTTGCAAAAAAATTCACTGACATAAATAAAATTTGAATGAATTTAATAAGAGACATTTTTAGTAAGTCAACTTGCATGCAAGTTCGAACCCTATGTAGAAATAAAATTGCAAATTTTACACAGTATTTGTTTGAATTTTGGTCAAGAAGTGCAAACTCTATCAAAAATATCAAAAAAATTTTTAAATACTTTTCATACAAAGAAACATTTTCCAATGACCACTTTGTTTTGTTTAGCAAGAGCTCTAACCTTGTTTTAATTATTATTATTATCTATTTTGTAGTTTTTGGCTACTTTCTAGTGTAGACTTTGGCTATTGACTACGGAACAGTAGTTTATTGGAAACTAAAGCAAAGGATTCATCCTTATTCGCCTCGTTTAAATTTTTTTAAATATTTACCAAAAATCTGTTTATGAGTGATGGCTTAAGAAATATTTTATTTGTATTTTCACACGACCAAATTTCAAAATTTCAAGTGAAACTATAAAGTTTTAAAATTTTTTAGCAAATTTTAAGCTCCATCATCATTGGTTTATGAAGCAAAAAAGTTAGAAATTTGTTCATGTTCATGAAGTAACAAAAGAAAGACCAAAATCTGTTGTTGTTGAAATATTTTTAAGCTTTTAAATTCCATCATGTATAGAAATTAAATAAATCATTGCAAATGCAAATAAATCAAATTTTCAACAAACGAGATAAATCAGAAAACTTCTTTATTATCAATTATAAATTTCACCTCTAGCTTTATCTATGCGATGAAAACCATAAACAAGAACAATTTCATTGCATTCAATAATTATTGAGAATTGAGAGAGAGAGAGAAAAAGTTTATAATAAATTCAATTAAATAAATAAAATTAGATTTAATTCACACATGCATAGACACAATATATAAATAAAAATAAACTTTTTACTGAAATTTTTATTTAACAAAACATGTAGCTCAGTCACGATCTAGAAAATAAAAAATTTATACCAGAGTTTGAAACTATATTTAGCGAATTTTCCTCAAAGAAAAAAGGCGCACTTTAACCGTTTGTTTCTCTCCCTAACTGGTCTTTACCAGAGTTGGAGAATGGCTGCGACCGCCAGACTGCCATTCAACTCTGGTCTTTACCATAACGGTTTTTCATCAAACTTTTTCGCATCAATCTGTTGCTGCCGATCATGACACTTGTGTAACGGAAGTTCTTCTCGGTTTAGGGCTTTAATTCGTTAAAAAGATTTCAAAGCATTTCGAGACAAGGCAAAAGTTAGCTGCTAAAAAATCCTGTGAGTTTAAAAGATTTCAAGACTGCTTCACTACTAGTTTTTCAGGCCTTACTTGTTGATAGATATAGAATGAGCTACTTTTACATGCAGAGTTGTAAAAGTAGGCGCCTACTTTTACAACCCTGTTTACATAAATGCATCTAAGTTGACTTTTCGGCACCAAAGAACATTTTTGATAATTTACTTGATGTAAACTGTCATCTAGGTCTGTCTGTAGATAGTGTTTGTCTTCCAACAACACTATTGACAGAAAAGTCGTCACTAAGACTTATCGAGACTTTGAGCTATGCATTTACTAATCTTGGAAAGTTGATAAAGTCAAGATTTTGCCTTCTCTTAAAACCTTTGCTATTGAGCTACAGTGCCATTATTAGACGTTTAAGAGCAACCACTAGCTCGATATATTTACTGTCCATCTCTGGACGATTCGGATTTTTGCAATAATGAAGCCGCATCAACAATCTTTCTCTGGATTAATCTGTTTTCAAGGGCTCTCGTTACAATGCATTTTTCATGGTGACCGTTTCCTTGAAAATTTTCATCAAAATTTTGAAAAATCAGCTTGTCTTCACTTTTGCAAGTGTTATTTAAAATTCATCACTAAGCAAACTTATATGTCAAGAAAAAAATGCGCCATAATCTTTCTGACTATCCATGGTGTCAAAATTGATTTTTTTTTTTTCATTAAATTTTCTATTTACAATTGAACAAATTTAAAGTTTTTCATGTATCTCTGTTTAAACTATTTAATTGTAGCAAAAAAAAAAGTGTTTCAATATTTGAGCAACTCTTTGCAATTTAAATTATGCATGAAACTTATCATCATCATCATCACCACCATTCAACTTGCTTATGTGTGAAAAGAAGAAGAGAAGAAAAAGAAAGAAAAAGTTTCAAAAGAGCAAGTCAAGTTAAATTTTCACTTGAATGAGTTTGCAATTTTCTTTTTTTGAGTTTGTGAAGCTTTCATACATGTTTGTGAATATTTATGGACTTGTCTGAAAATGGAAATTTATAAAACATGACATTCATCCTTAATATTATGTGTGAACACTTTAATGTACTCATTGAAAACCTTCTTGGTGTTGGTTTTTGGTTATAAATTTATCATCAAAGACAAGCTCATCTCATCTATTGCATAATTATTGTTATTGGAATCATATTTCATTTTGTTTTTAATATCTGCTGTAATTTCAGTCTTTATGGGTCGATTTTTGTTATTTATTATTTAAAGCATCGAAACACTCTAAAATTAATGCTGAACATTGTTAAAATCAAACACTTAGTGCTGAGCACTGAAACATTCAAACATTTTGTGCTGAGCACTGAAACATTCAAACATTTTGTGTTGAGCACTGAAACACTTTGTGTTGAGCATCAAAACTTTCAAAATTATTATTATTTTATTTCACCTCAACTGGCTGAGCTTCATTCGCTATACAATAATTTTTTACATGAAACCTGACAAATAATCAGAGTCATATAGCAGAACAGTTAAAATATCTAAACTTTTTAAAGTTTACAAAAAAATTCTCTCATCTGGAATTGAATACACATCGCCAGCATCCTTTTACAGATCGAACGCTCTAAATTCTCGGCTACCGAGTCGCTTAACTGCTTTTAAGTTAAAATTATTAAGAAATGCATGCAGGTTTGATAAAGTATTGGAGAAAAACTACTTAGAAAAAAATTTTTCATTCAAACGTGATGTTAAACATTAGAAAATTCAAATAACTAGTGCTGAGCACTAAAACATTCAAAATAATCTTCAACTGGTAGTAACTGGTGTCAATTGATAGCAACTATTAGCTTCAAATTGATAAACCATTAACACTTTTATACAAATATTGAAGATAATCAAACAATTTAATACAGTCGCAACATCAGCAGAATATCGGCTAGATAGAATAGTTTGTAAATTGCAATTTCATTAAATCACAATTAACGTACGATTTGTTGATGTATGCAAAAATGATCATTTTTAAATTTAAATTATCAGATTCATTTGCAAGTAAATCAATTTTCATTAAGAAAATGTTAAATTGACTTTTTTTTAATCCATAAATGGTGAAAATAAAATTTTATGGCACACAAGCAAGCAAGCAAACGAGTTGATAATTTTTAATTAAATTTCATTTCATTTCATTTCAGTTGAGGTGTGAGAGACATTTAAGCCATTTTTACAATTTTAATTGCATTTCTTTAATTATAACTACTGAGATTTTTTTGTTCAAAGGTTCGGCACTTAACTTGACTTGCATGCAAGTTGACTTACTCAAACTTTTATTTAATTTAGTCAAAATATGGCAAATTTATTTAAAAGTCAATGATTTTTGAATTTTTTAAAAATTTTAACCTAATTAAATAAAATTAAAGAAATTTTTTAATAAGTCAACTTGCTTGCAACTTGAACAAAAAAAGTCAAGTCAAGTATTCATTCAAGTGTCGAACCCCAAATCTCTCACCACAATAAAAATATTTTTACCAATAAATTAATGAAAGCAATTGATATTTACGTATGAAAATTTTTCCTTCATCATTTTTGTTGTTTCAAGTTGAAAGTTAAAAAATTTTTCTTTTTTGTTTTAGTTTCATTATGATAATTTTCATTTCTGCTTTGCACTGCAAAATTTTACATTATTTTTCGCTTATGTAAACTGAAAATCCATTAAATGTAATTAAGTTTTTTTTGGAAGATAATGAAGAAGTGAAAGAGTTAAGGTGAGAAAATTATTATTATGAGATTTAAATGAGTTCAAGTTTTGATACAAATGAAATAAATTTAGCTTGAAAAAAGTTTTCAGTTTAAATTTGTTTTCTAACTGTGAGTTAAAATAATTTGATCTTAATTTATAATAGACTTGAAAAATCGGTTAAAGGCGCAGCTTTCAATTTGTTTAGCAAGTTTTGTTAATCGAGAACGGACTCAGACAAAACATTTTGATGAATGGTTTCAGTAGATTACATGCTCACAAACCTAACGTTTTATTACAAAATTTCTTGATTTTTTTACTGACAAACACATCAGAAATCTAAGCAGAAGACACAATAGGCTGCTCTTTGAAGTGGTTTGTTATTTTTTCTTTATTCTCAAAATGTGAATTGCAATTGAATATATGCAAGTACCATAACTCTAATATTTTGATCCAGGGGGTCCCAATACAAAAAAGTGACGGTTATTTTTGCTCAGATTTAAATTTGAACGCGTTTTATTGTAAAAATTTAAGATTTTTATTGCGAAAAACACGCTAAAATTTCAATTTTTTTGTTTTCAAAAAGAATTGCGAAATAAAACTTGATTCTTTTAGCTTTTTCAACCATTATTGAGTGAATTCTTTTCAACTAAATAAGAAATCGTTTTCTCAGAAATTACAATCTTTGTAACGAACTTTTTAACGGAAAATTAAGGGAAACGAAAATGCGCGCCAATTCAAATTAAGGGAAATAACGATCAGTTGGGACCCCCTGGATTTTGATAAATGATTTGTAAATTAGTTCGAAAAAACAGCCATTTTTGTCTACTTAACAAAGTATACAAAAATCAATTGAATTTATGTAATTTTGTCATTGCAATGTATTCTGAAGAAAAACAGTTCCATACACTGAGAAAAAAGTTTTTTAACTGGCATAAAGTTTGTGCCAATAAAGCATAGTTAAGAGCTCTAAAAAGTAAATTTTATTAGTCTCATAAAATTTTTTTATGACGCTTATAAAAAGTTTTATGAGTTTAATAAAGTTTGCTTTTTAGGGCTCATAACTATGCTTTATTAGCACAAACTTTATGCCAGTTAAAAAACATTTTTCTCAGTATACAATCAAAAAATATGTTACGCTCTCTTGTTACCGATCGAGGCTCGAGATCAAAGCGCGATCAATATAAAATAAAAGTAGACAAGTTTCGTTAAGAGAGCGCGTAAAGTAAAGAGTTTATTTCTTATTATTTCTATTTTAAATACACAAAAAATGAAAGACTTTTTAAAAACTTTGTCTTTGCTGTGTGAATGTTGAAAATCGAAAGGGGTTTGGAAGAAATGGTTTCAGTCGCCTGCACTTTCAGGGGAATGTTAACTGAATTTCAAACACAGTCAAAGGCGGTTTTACAAAAATAAATAAAAAATTGTAACATATTTTTGACAACTCGGGGTAAAGTTTTATACAGATTTTTAAAAGAATAAACAGAATTGTTAAGCTACTGGTCTATAGTTAGCAGTCAAAATCCAAGTTAATTTCAGGTAATTTAATTTAAGTTTAAGTTTATTGTTGTCTCCTTTCGAGACTCATATTATTTTCATGCAAGGAAAACCATACACGGCATAAAACCTCTGCTGTGTACATTACAATTGCAAAGTATAAAAAGAGTGAACATAATGTTTCTTTAAGAGATCTATAAAAATCAGATAAACAGTAACAAAATATAGCAGAAAAAATTGAACAATTTGAACTTGTTGTAAACATTGAAATTTGTGCTAATAAAAATTATGAAAATAGTGACTAAAAATTTTAAAAAGCTATTAGACTCTATTAAGAGAAGTAGCTATTGTTGGGTAAAAGGTATTTTGGTGGAAGATTTTTTGCTGGAAAATGGTTCATGGATTTTTTGGTGGAAAGTTTTTACTGGAAAGTTTTCTGGTGGAAAGTTTTTAGCTGGAATTTTTTTGGTGGAAGATTTTTTGCTGGAAAATGTCTGAAATGACAAGTTGAGCCACTAAAGCACAAAGTTTTTTACAAGGGCTTTTGAAAAATCGTATTTTTTCTCATATTGCTCTTAAAACCTATCACAGGAAATCAATATATATTCAAATTTAGAACAGTCGAGCAAGTTTTTGACAGTTAAAATGGTGTATTATATTTCTCAATTAAGACATAAGTTTATGGTCTAAATTTTTTTATTTCTAGTCTTGGTAATATATTTTAAATATTGACTGATTTGGAACCATATGTATTTATTGGATTCATTTAATATTGAGCAATAAGTTAGAAAATTTATAAACAGTGATAAATTATAAAGAATTTAATTTTAAAAAGTTTTTAATGTGGAGTTAATTACCATTCTGAGACATGTAATAATCATAATGTTTATTGTACTTTCACATATTTGGCATTGAATTGTGCGTAAAACTAATACCAATCATTTATGAAGGGTTTTGTTTCAATTGACATCGATACTTTAAATAAGGAGTAAGACAAAGAACCTTTAGACTAAAACCTCTTGCTCAAGCCTTTAACAGACATATATTGATCATTTTAATAAGTTTTGAAGCTTATTTATTGACTCTATAGAGCAGGTATAACATCTCGTTTAAAATGATCATGATAAAGGAAGTTTTGAGCAGTTTCAAAAGGTTTTCCATCAAAAAATCTCCACTAAAAAATCTTCCACCAAAAACACCATTGCCCTATTATTGAAACAGTTGGCCAATAAGTTCCAAGTAGTAAGAACTTCAACTTGAGACCTCATTAGAGCAAAGTTTTTATCTTTTGCCATAATCTAAAAAACAATTTTTTACTTTTTCAACTCTAAGAATAAAAAAGAACAAAAAACTAGAAATTTTTTATCTCACAGTTTTCTCATTGCAATAATCTAAAATGAAAGTAAATAAAAAATTTCATTATAAATTACTTATCTCTCCACAATTAACTCTTCAGTGATAACTTATAAAGGAGTAGAAGAAGTAGAAAAAATATTTCTTTTGAATGTAAACAACTTGAGTTAATAAATTCAATAATGAAAAAGAAAAATTTTTTCTCTTTTCATTTGTCAGAATTGCAGTTTTTCACTGTGCTATTTCACATTTCAATTTAATTAATTGCTGCAGCTGTTTTAATTAGTATTTTATATATTTAAAAGACTAACAGAGAGAGAGAGAGAGAAAAAGCAAGCAAAAGGAGCGAGAATGAACGGGCAGAAAATAACTGGAGAATTGAAAAAAAGCATAGTGAAGTGCAAAAACTAATTACAAAATTTTCATTTTTCTTTCTTCTACTCTTGTGAAGAGAAAAATCATGATTTTTGTAGAATTTCAGAGAAAAGTGCTTGAGATTTGGTCAGTGAGAATGAAATGTTGAAGTTTTTTTATGGAATGATCATGGTTTGCAGTTTTTATGTTGATTTTTAATTCATTAGAGGAGAAGAGATTGCAGTTTGAAAGGATTTTTTGTCAATAGAAAAAGAATGAAAAATTTTTTATTTTAAATTTATTTATCAAGCTCATACTTAAGGTAAAATCAGTGTTGTTACACAGGCTGCCTGTGTAACAACATTGGGTAAATAAACGCAATTCAGCAAAAAAATTAATCGCAATAACTCATGAAAATAACTAAAATTAATTTTAAAGCAAAATATTCAAATTTGATCTTGACTTGAAGTTTGAAATTTTGTTTTGATCTTAAAATTTAAAAAAAAAAAAACCGTTATAAAATACAAAGTTTTTAGGTATTATTCTAGGTGTAGACACACAAAAAAAGAACAAAAAAGATTAATAAAGAGCAAATTAAAACAACAAAGAACTTCAAGTGTTTTCCTTATGAAATAAAAGTAAAATTAAAAAAAAAATATTTACTTCGGCGCTATAAGCGAACAAAGAATTGTTTTTTTTTATTTTTTCAAAAATCTTTTTTTCCCTCTTTTCTTGACATCAAAGCATAATTGACTTTTAACATCTTCTGATAAAAGTTGCAGACCCTAAAAAACCCTATGTCGATTGGTCACTCCTACTTCGAGTTATGGGCAGCGATGGGTGTTTGTGCAGACGTCTAGAGGCACGATAGCTTTAGAGGAAATTTTTTTATAAAAATTATTACAGATTCGTGATCAGCGACCCAAAATTAACGTCTTATAAACTTTTAGTGAAAGTGTCAATGGACTGCAATGACATAAACATTTTTCGGGATAATGTCGACCATAAGTCATTGCATGCCGGTGAATTATTTTTTGGAAAATTTCAGTTTTTTTTTGAGCGACCGCCAAATACTTTATAATGCTCTTTATAGTCGGTCGCACTGTGTAATCTATCCATGATTTTATTTTACATCATTTGATTTCCTTCTTTCTTTCTTTCATCATTTACCGCTTATTTTTGTTTAATTCTTTCATCATTTTATATTTTTCATCATTCGTTGTTTCACCCATGAACTGTAAGAAAGAGAAAAAGTTCTTAAAGCTTGAATTTTCTAAGTTTATGACCTTCATACAAAACTAATTAAATAGCAGTGAATGATGAAGGGAAAATTGTGTGCAAAGATGAGAGTCATTGTGGAGTAATATAATTCATTACAAAGCTATATTTTCCTTTTGCTTTTGCTTGCTGAAGTCTGTCAGAATTATGTGTGAAACTAAAACTAGGAAAATTTTCCAACAACAACAACAAACTCAAAAGTCATTAAACTCTCGACATTAATTAAAAATAATTGTCCATCAAAATCATCATCATAAACAAATTGTTTTACATGATTACATATTTATTACGCTCTTATCCTCCATATGCAGAATATTGTTGTTCACTTGTCACTGCAAATGACTCGCCATTCACTCTGTTGTTGAATTTTCATGATGAATAAAAATATAAAATAACAAAATTTTGGTTCAATTTCATGATTCAAGCATGACAGCATGCGGTGGTTATAATTATTTGCTTGTTCAACTAATTTTTCTCTCTTCTCTCTCTTTATTATGAGGATATGGTCGAATAATATAAATTATATGGGTGATATATGTTTATGCAAATGCAAATTTACAGCTAAAATATTTGATGTTGACCATGTGAAATGAAAATACTTGACAAATTTCATTCTTTGGACTTTTCAAAAAATTTTCATTAACGGTTTTTTGAAATTTAAATTTTTACTTAGATGACTAAATTTTTAAAATAATCAAATTTTGAGTTTTTTGTTCAGTATAAAGTTTGATTTTAAAGTTCGAAGATTATTCTAGATAAACAATTGTTTTGAAATTTTGAACTTATTTTCAAACTTTACTCCAGATTGACAGTTTTTTAAAATTCAAAGGCTTTTACAAATTATCAATTTTTTAAATTTTCTTATTTGAATTTCTATTTCTACAATAACGATTTTTAAAAATTCAAACTAAAATATAAAACTTTTTAAAAATTTTTATTTTTAAATAATTTTCACACGGTGGCAAAATGTTTGCCACTTTTGACACTTTTCTAATAAATTTTTGCCACTTTGTTACCGTGTCTACCCCCTGATTTTTCAAATATACCGATTTTTAGGTTTTTTAAAATTTTATCTAGATGACCAATTTTTTTTGATTTTTCTAAAGAAATTTTTTTCCAAAATAATGATTTTTAAGCATATGATTGCTTAAAATTTTCCTAAATAATCAAATTCAAGAGAACTTTTAAATTTGAATAATTTGTAAAATAACGGTTTTATGAAACTCAAAAATTTCACCTAGATGACTAAATTTTTTAAAATTTCATATAACGTTTTTCAATTGATCTTAAATTTAAGATTCAGATTTTAAATTTTTATTTCAATTTTTGTTTCTTTAATAACAAATTTCAAAATTTTAAACTTTTCCTAGCTGAAAACCAAGCTTTTACTAAAAATCTGTTATTTCAAAATTATTTTTCAAGTATAACGGTTTTCAAAAATTTTAAAAAAATTTCCTAGATGACCAAATTCAATTTAAATTTTTTCCGATGTGATGACAGCTTTGAAAAAAATTTAATTTTTGTTCTCCATATTCTATATTTTTCTACACTTTTTCTCCTTTTCTTCGAAGCTGTTACCCCCTTGATTTTTTCAATTGTGTAAAGTTTCTCAACTCTGATAAATTTTGTTTTGTGTGTGTAAAGAGGAAACAATATAACTTGCAAGATATACATAAATATTTTTGAAATGATAATCCACATGAGCAGCAGTAGCAGCAGTAGGAGAAGGCATTTAATTTTCATGTTATTCTTCATCTAACAAATATTTTGATGATGATAATGATGGTGCTGATGCAAGAATGTAAATATCAAAATTTAACAATGTTTTTGCTATCTCTGAAGAATGCTTTTTTACCTTGAATATAAATTTTAGTTTGAATGTCTACAATGAAGTCATTAAATGAGATTTGTCTGAATGAAACTTTCATTAAGACAAAATTTTCTCATCTTTAATTCAATTTTGTATTTAGTTAATAGATTTACGAGCATCATTTAATTATTTTTTCATAAAAATTTATTTTTGTTAAACTTTCATTGCTGTGAAAGTTAAATTAGGTCACTAGAATATATACGCAGGAACTCATGTGTTTTTCATTACAGTCATTCATAAATTTTACTTTATATCTCGCTTGAATGTTGCTACATTACTCCTGCATGTAAAGACAATTCATTTGGATTTTTGCTGAGTGTTGTTGAAATAAAAGAATGTACCGAGTGGTTTCTGCTTGAGAATTGAATAGTTTCTTTTGCTGAGATCGCTTTTTTACAGAGAAATAAATTTCAATAAATTGATAAAAGAAATAATAGAAATGAACTTTTTAACGGCTTTTTTTCTACATTATTTAAATTCTACAATTTTGCAAAAATTACTCTACAGCAATTCTTTGAACAAAGCAAAATCAGAAAAAGCGAATTGCAATTAGACAATTCTCCGAGTGACAAAACTCTCCAAAAATCTCTACTATTTCATTTGTCTCTTTAATTACTTGTTTCCTAGCTCTCAAATACAATGTTTAAAATCAACAAATATACAATATAAATAATGTTCTAGTTGCTAAAAAGCTTTAATATGACTAAAAATTGATTTTCCAAAAGCGTCAATTATAGGGTTCGGACTTGAACGCAGGCCTGCGGATATACTTGATCAAGTTGCATGCAAGTTGACTTACTAAAGTTCTTTCTAATTCTTTTAATTTTTTATTTAATTTAGTCAAATCTTGGCAAATTTATATGAAAGTCAATGATCCTTAAAATGTGTATGAATTAGAAAGATTTTTTTTTGTAAGTCAACTTGAATGCAACTTGATCAAGTATATGCGCAGGCCTGCGTTCAAGTCCAAACCCTAGTCAATTAGTAACAAAAATTTAGTTATTCATCATTCATGGAGAATATTTGATTTAATTAATGTAAAATCAAAATTGAAAATTCTCAAACAAAAACAAAGAAAAATTTCAAAACGCTTTTTTTCGAATTTTGGTTACTCAGAGAATTGTCCAACAAGTTTTCGTATAAATAATCGAAATTTGAGTTTTAACTTGATATTTCATGAAAAGATTCAAAGTTATTAGTCAACTGGTTCGTACATAGTAGTCAAAATTTTAACAAAAATAAATTCTACTTTTAGAACAGTTCATTAAAGTTCTCATAATCTCATTTTTATCGCATTTTTGTATAGAAAATGCAGCTTATAAGTTCACTTTGGCTGCTCCCGGCTGCTTCGAGATCTTGAAAACTACAATAGCTAGAGACTTCCGGTTTTTTGCTTTTGATTCGTGCTGTCGAGTTACTGGCTTATCGCTTAGTTAGAAAGCTGTCACTTATTGCATTACTCGATAAATTGTGAATCAAAATTTCCATATTGAAAAATGTAAACAAAAATTTTTTGCGTCGATTACTAAGATTTTTTCGTCGACGCGTTTTTTTGCCCCTTTTTCAATTTGAATTCAACTCGACCGTTATTTTCAACTTAAATTTTTCAAACATATTTTTGTATCGAAAACAGTTTTAGTTTTATTTATTAAAACAAATTAGTTTTATTTAAATCGAAATTAGAAAGTAAAGCAGAATTTAATTATTTCTGGCTGACTTGAAATTGAAATCCAGTAATAAAATCGAAGCATATCTGATTCAAT
>JACWBX010000313.1:0-22676 GCA_014622435.1 Polypedilum pembai
CAATTTATGATTTGTACAATGGAGATGCAACCTGACAGATTTCAATGCGCTGAAAATGCTGGATTAGAAATTAATGATGTCAAAAAATGTATGGAAGGTGATGAAGGAATTCAATTGCAGCTATATAATGAAATATTAACAAAACCAGTCATTACACAAAGTGGTCATGTACCTACAATTATTTTTAATCACTTCTGGAATAAAAATGATGATGAAGAAGCACAAGAAGATTTTCTAAAAGTTGTAAAAGAAAAATTGAAAGAAAACTTTTATGCTAAAATCGTTAGACTTATTCATTAAATCATTTAAGAGAAAATTTAATTTTTGAGTTAATTTTGTAATTTTAAATAAAAATTTATTTTATATTATTTTAAAGAAAAATTTGATTTTTTAATTATATTTTTTTATTTATCCTTTTTTTTACTTTTTTTCAAAAACAGACTGTAATAACAGGTTTTATGTTTCAGCTGGATTTATATATTGTCAGAAATTACCATAATAGACTTATTCAATTATGTAAACAACATTCAAAGAAAATTCAGCTATCAAATTTATTCATTTGAATAAGTTTTCTCCATACTTTCCGGAAAATAATCAGTTCATTTGAAGTTGCATCTTATCTTAAAATATATATTAAAAAATGATTGTTATCAGTGCTTATTTGTAGCTTAACTGAGTCAGCTATAAAATATTTAAATTATTTGAATTTTTCTCTCATTGTTTCAAGTTCAAAAGATTAAAAATATTGTAAATAAAATATAGAAACATTTCTATTTCCATCTCAGTTAGCTTTCTGATTTAGTGAAACAAAGCTTTTTAATCACAAAAAAAGTTTCTCTTTAAATAATTCATGTTGAGATGTGTATAAAATTTCTAATAATTTTAATGTCATTTTTCTATTATTCTCAAGCTCTAAAACCATTATTAATCGATATATATTTTGAAAGTCTTTGTCCAGAATGCAAACACTTTTTTCAACATCAACTTAAACCCATTTATAAGCAAATATCAACTCACAATATTTTGTTGACTTATTTGCCTTTCGGAAATTCGTACAGCATCAATAATTCATCCGGAATATTTTTCGAATGTCAACATGGACCAGAAGAATGTGAAATAAACATTTTCCAAGCATGCTCATTGAAGCTCATAAACTTTGACATTGAAAGTCAAACAAAATTTTTAATTTGCACAATGGAAAAATATCCTGAAATTAATTTATGCGCTAATAAAGCTGGATTAAAAATTGATGACATCAAAGAATGCATGGAAAGTGATGAAGGAATAAATTTGATGTTAAATTATGAAAAACTTAGCAAACCAATTCTAAGTAAAAGCGGACATGTAGAAACAATAGTTTTTAATAAAGTTTGGAACAAAAGAGATGACAAAGCTGCACAAAAAGACTTTTTAAAAATTGTTATGAAAAAATTAAAACAAAATTGATTTTTCTAGATTTGGAAAATGTTTGCTGACGGTTTACTTTTTACTACATTTTTATTGCTTTGTTGGGAATTTTTTAAGTTTATAAAAATTAAAAAATAAAGAAAAGAAACCAGCAAAAATCTTTTCGAGCTTATTGAAATTCGTTGAAGTTTCATAATAGAAGTTTAAGTCATTGAGAATTTCATAATTCTACGTATTCTGTAGACTAAGTTTGCCTGTCAAAAATTATAAAATTTGTAAACATGAAAGATTTTGTTAATATGATCTCAGTTTTCAATATTTTAAATTCTCTTTTTGTTATGTAATTTGAAAATAATTTCTATTTAATGTTTAAAAGACTTTAAAAGAAATTTCATTTTATTATTTTCAATTTACATCCATTTCATCTGAATCTTCTTCACTTTCACTTTCGTCACTTTCATCTTCATCATCGTCACTTTTTTCGCTATCTGATGAACCTTCGCTGTCGCTTCCAAGCCATTGTAATGATGGTAAATTTCCAATGTGTGTTCTCCATGCATCACATTTGTTGATATCAAGTGAATAAAAGTCACAAAGTGTGTATTGTCGACTACCTTGCTCATAACTTCCGCCAAAAATCCACAAATTATGTCTCACAATTGCAATTGCAGCATTCATGCGAGGACTTGGACCACCAACGTCGAGTTGTGAAGTAGTTTGAGTGGTAGTGGTCGATTCTTGTTTTGGTCCAGCAACAGTAATTGTAAAAATTCCATCTGTTGTTGTTTTCACTGATTGTGTTGGCTGATTTGGTGAGTCTGGAACTTTCTCAGGTTCTACTTCTTTTTTCTTTTTGAGTTCAACTTTACGCCAAGCTAAACCACCACTTTGATTGTCTAGAAAATGAATTTCATTGCTAAAGAGACCACGAAGATTTTCATCATCTTCTTCTGTGTCCATAACGCCACCAAAAATGTAAATCTAAAATAAAGAATTTTAAATTTAAAATTCTTATATTATTAAAAATTTATTTTACTTTTCCGTTAGGAGTTGTTGTGAAAGAAACTCCTGATCTTGGTGTTGGACGTCGACCACCAGGCTTCGTTGAACTCCATTTCCATTGACCTGGTGTTTCTTGTAAAATAAAGGCATCAGCATGAGTAGTTCCTCTTTCACTTCCAGCTAAAATCAAATTTAAAATAGAAAATGAGTGAAAACAAATTTAGAAAGAGAATTTTTTAAGAGGTGCGAACTACCTTTTGCACTTGATTTTGTGTAACCACCAAATACAATTATTTTGTCATCACTAATTGCACCAATGCCAACACCTAAAATTAGAAAAAATTTATCATATTATGAAAATTTCTAAAGAAAAATTTAAATACAATTTGATCATAATGATTTCAGCTTTAAGCAGACAAGAGGGAAAAATACCTACAAAACCTTTTTTGGTCTAGATTTTTCAAGCTCTACATTTTGTCTAAAGTTTTTCTTTGTTCTAGATTTTTTATTTGACTGTTGCCAGCTTTAAATTAAATTTGTTTTATGACTCAAACATATCAAGAAGATAGATCGACAGTCTAGGTGGTAAAATAAGAAAAATATTTGCTATTTAAATACTACTAAACTGTATGCAAGCATCTTAAAGTAAACATAAATTGTTATTTGCTCAACTTATCTTTGCGGCTCAGGTTTAACTTAGTAAATTAAAAATATCAACAAATTCATTTATGAACTTACCAGATCTAGGTGTTGGTGCAATTCCATCAGTTTCAATTTTAGTCCAAGTATATTTTTCCATTGAAAATACCCAAACATCATTGTGATAAAGAAAAGTTTGATTGTTATCATGAAAACCACCAAAAAGTATTATTCGCTTTTTATGTAGAAACATTCTGTGACCTAAAATGAAAAAAAAAAAATAATTTTTAAAGTTTTGAAATTAAGAAAACAAATTATTATTGCAAAACTCACCACTTCTAGCTGATGGAGCATTTTGAGTTTTAATATTTTCCCACTTTTTACTCGCAATTGAAAATTTCCATAAATCTCTAAAATGATAAAATTGCAAACCAGATGGTGATGCAAATTCTCCACCAAAGAGCCAAATTTCACCACCATTAGCTGCTGTGCTGATCATTTGATGACCACTTCTTGGTGTAGGACATGGAGCAGATTTTATAATTTTCCATTCATTTTTGTTTGTGTTGTAAGCGAAAAGATCACCAAAACATTCAACTTTTGCTCCATTGAAAAATTCTCCACCATGAAAGTAAATTATGTCATCTAGAGTAGCGACTGCAAGGTTTGAACGAGGTGATGGTGGTGCACAAACGGATTCAGTTGGTTCTTGTGTTTGAGGATTTTGTTGAAGTTGTGAAACAATTGTCTCAATGTCATCCTTAAAAATTGTTTATAAATTAAAAGGGAAAAAATTTAATGTTTGAGACTTACTTCACCAAGTTTTTGCAGTAATTTCTTTTGCTTTGCTAAAAGTTTCTTGTCAGTTTTTGCTGCTGTTTTTTCAATTCCAAAACCTTTTTTCTTTTTGCTTTTATCTTTTTTACCCATTTTTGTTTGAATTTATTTTCTGTAGTTGTTATTGAAAAGAAAATAATTTAGACTTTATTAAATTTTGTTGAATTGTTAATTTAACTTTTATAAAGTCTTAAAATTTTTTTGACAAATTTTTGCCGGGTTTAAGATATTTATAAACATGTTAAATAGTAACAAAAATTTCTCTTTCCTTTTTAGATCTTTTACTTTAATGTTCTGTAAATCACTTACTTGTAAATAAATATTTTATTGACTTAGTAAATTAATAAACTTTTTATTTAATCAAACTCAATAATCAAAATAAAAACAAATATAAAAAATGATGCAAAGAACATGTGAAAAATAAAAACATGTAAAAGATGCAAAGAAAAAGCTTTCAATATATTGAAGTTGAATTTAAATTTTTAGAGATCGTTACTTTTTTCATGTAAATCAAATTTTAAATTTATTATTCTTTTTATAAATTGATAATCAATACATATCAAAATAACCAGAAATATATTATGCACTCAAAGAAAAATTTAACAATGAAATTGTAATTTCAGTACAAAATTTCACAATTTGCATTGTTAAAATAGCGATGACAATTAATGTTGTCAATTTTACAATCCGATTGTCAATTTTCTTTAACAATCAAATTGTAAAAATTTGCAATTAAATTTTTGAAAATTTCACAATATAAATTGTAAAAATTGACAATTGATTGTAAATTTTAAAAAAGAGCAACAATTAGTATTTGACAACGAAAATTGTGAAAATTGACAATTTTTTTGTTAAATCTGAGCAAACTCAATTTCACAATTTGAATTGTCAATTTTTTTCTTTGGGTGTGCATTTGTTTGAAATAATTCAGAGATTTTAGAGCAGATGCCTTCCTGCAAGCACTTCAATAGATCTTTCTAAAAGCTTGTTTTTTAGAAAGTATCTTCCAGTATTACTTTTACAACTGCCTGTCGGCTTGTTTTCATTAAAAGGTGACCTTCCAGAAAAACAGTGCCTTAAAATTTACTGCCTTTAAGAAAGAAATAGAAATGTATTAATTCTGAAATAATTGGTAATTTAGTACTTTAGTATAAATTTTGATGAAGTTATGAGTTTTGATAATTTTTTATTTTATTGATAAAATTCGATTTAGTTATTTTGAAGTTATAGCATTAAACTAAGCCTTTGTAAATTTATTTTGTGATTGGAAATTTTAAAGTAAAATTTTCTTTTGCATGCTACAGCAAGTAAACAAAAAGATGAAATACAATTTTTATTACTCGGATATCTTTTTCTCATAAAAGTATTCTTAATATTAAAAATCTATTCAATCGTGTATAAGAACTTGTTTGTAAATTTCAACAGCGCCAAAGTTTGACAAAGAAAATTTTAAGCTACGTTAAATTCTAAACACGCTCTGCAAAAATATCTTTATTTCTTTAATTGTATTTCAATTGGACATCATTATTACTCTTTTGAAAAGCTTATGTAGAATAGAATATGATTTATTTAATCCATATAGGCAATTTGATGTAATTCAAGCGATTTTTAAAAAACTGAAACGAAAATTCTTAATTTTGACGATTTTTCGGTTGCTTTGAGATCATTGTCAAAAATGGACACTAAATAAATGTGTGCGCAGCTTTGGCATTTTATTCAAATTAAGTTTAAAAGTAAGTAAGTTTATTATCTTAAGTATCGCTATCTTAGTTGAATTCAAAGTAAATTATTTTGAGAAAAAATTAACATCTCGTAACAATGTGAGATGGTGAGCTAAATTCTGCAATTTTACTTAATGTAGCTTAAGACAACTCATCAAAAATATTAAATTTTTTTCTTCTTAATGAGACTTTAAAGTTTATTCAAAGAAACTTTTCTTTGAAATTTTGCTCACATCCTTTCTTTAAAATGTAAATCACACAGTTTTTCAAGATTTTCTTTTATCAATTAATTGTAAACCTCATAATTTACCTTATTTATATTTAATTAAATTACATCAAACATAGCAGAAAATTTCGCTATTCAAACGACCTATTTTCAATTTTCCACGAACTTTACAATTTTAATTTTCAATACATTCATTTTATGAACAAATGATTAATTATTTCATTCCCTTTGGCATTAATTCACAAAAGCCATAAAACTATTAAATTACTCCATTGACAATCACTACAAAAAGTTTTTCACACAATGGAAATTGTTTAACAGCTTGTAAATGGAATTTCGTTATTATTTTACATGAGTGAATTTATTCATATTATTAAGTCAATTTAGTTTTGTCATTTGAAATTGTTTGAATGAAAAATGAAAGTTTTTTATAGTTTTTCTCTAAATTTTGCAATTTTTTGCTGCATTTGTTTTGTTTTTGTTGATGTAAGTAAAAATTTAAATTTTTCAAAATTAAATTCAATGAATGGAAAAATTCATTGAAATAGAATTGATAAAATTCTGTAAATTTTCTAAAAAATTGCCTATCTGGAAGGTTGACTAATTAGGAAGGTAAGTAGACAGTTGGGTAGCCATTGCCTGCCTACCTTCCTAAAAAAGCAAGCCTTACAAGGAAGCAGATGCCTTCCAAAAAGCATGAACTTAGAAAGATTTGTTAAAGTGCCTGTGAGAAGGCACGTGCTTCATCATCTCTGCATGAAAGAACTTAAAAAATACCAAAGAGAGAAATTTCTTGAGAAGCAAAAGGAAGTTATCAAAAAATAGTTGTTTTTCATGAAAATTAATGGAAAATAACTCAAATCCAAAATAGTAATAAATTAAGTAAATGTTTGATAATTTTATACAAAAGTTTCTGAATTTCAAAGTTTTCTCTTTTCAGAGTTGTATTCTTTTTAATGAAAAACATCAAAAAAATCATTTTGATATGTTTGATCCTTTGAAAATTGCTAATAATCGATTCATTTTTACTCTTAAAAATTTAATTTCTAGTTAGCAAAAATCCGCAATAAAAAACAACAAAAAGCTCTAAATGACTCCTGGGTGTGTCAAAATCTTACTTATATCAAAACACATCCACTCGATTGTTGTAAATATCCTCGTTTTATTGATTTCAAAGATGATTATGTTGAAAGCTGTGCAACTCTTTGTCGTTCAATTCCATATCCTGAATTTTGGTGTTTTCGTATGTGTCTTATTAACTCAAATAATATTTTTCTTCAAAAAACAGAACAAATTACTAAAGATCAAGCTGTAAACGTACGTTATTTACAATTTCAAAATTTAATTGGATCTTTTGTTGATCATTCAGTAAAACGAATAAATAAATCAGATGAATCATTTAATGGGAAAATGATGAGCAACCTTTGGGGAAATGTAACAAGAAATTCAATTGAAACTTGCAAATATCTTTTTCCAGCTGAAGCAAACGGAAAATCAAAAGTTGAGCGAGAAGATCAAATTATATATTTTTACAATCTTGTTGTTGATTGTATAAGAAAAGAAAATTTTTTAAAATGCCCAGATAATTATTGGATAGGTAGCAATAATAAAGATTGTGAAAAATTAAGAAATGGAATGAATTTGTGCAGTTCAAAACATTTAGATTTTATTCATATGCTTTTATTTGAAGATTTTTATGATCAAAATCATACTAAAGCTACTGCTGTAAAAGTTCAAGGTTATAATTACACAATAAAGCCCACAAACGATGAGACAACTATTAATGGAGTTACGTTAAGGAATGTAAAAAAAGTTTTAACTGCCAGCACTCAAAGTATTTTTTTTAGATTACCAGCTACAAAAATATCAAATACTGGTGTAAACACAACTTCACTAAGTTCAATTCAGGCTTCAAAAGTGACAAATAATTCAAACATAGAAAAATTTTCAACTTTAGCTTTAACAGCTCAAAATTCTATTATAGCAACTACACTTAAAACTTCAACGACATCTAATTTAGAGACAGAAACTAAAACTAATCAAAATTTAACTTCAAATAGTGTTCTAAATAATCAAAATTCATCAGTAGAAAATTCTATAAAAGCTACAACAAAAAATCTTCAAAGTAAATCAAATTTTGCTCAACAAACTTCAACTTTAGACACAAAAACTCAAAATTCAGTTTCAATTCATACAGAGAACAAAAATGAAAATCAAAAAATGACAACAGTAAATATTTTACCTAAATCCACGCAAATCATTGAAAATTCAACAGTAAATAATAAAATAGCTACCACAACAGCTGTAAACCATGAAAATAAAATTTTTACAACAAAATTTCATACAAGTGCAGCAACAACTGTTGATTTAAATCATCATCAATCTTCAACAGTGCCAACCCAAATTCATCATGAAACTAATGAAAATTCTGTTAAAACCACTAACAAATATCTTGAACGTTCTACTATTACGAAGCAACTTAAAACCACAGAAACAAGCTCAGACAACGAAGAAGAAAAATTGACGACAAGAAAGAAAGCGTTTAAAACTTTTGATGAATATGATAAAAATTTAAATTAAAAACTACGACTAGTGTTACTAGGAATGAAAAGAAATAAAATTTATGAATTTTTAATGCTTTTGAGTAACATACATTAGAGAAAATACTTTTTTGAACTAGCATGAATCTCTTAAACTGATTGATGACATTCAATAAAATTTTACTTTGTTTATTTCAAAAAAAATTTCTATTTAGAAAACTTAAATACTTCATATCAGATCCAAAATTTTGCTTTTTGTAATTCAGAATTTGTCTTCCTTATTATCACATGACACAAGATTCATATGTATTGACAAAAAAGTTTAAATTAATATTTGATTTTTTCTTCTCTTCTTTGCGTTATGTAATTTATTAAAAAAACCTTTCAAAAAAATTGTTCAAAATATTTTAACTGAAAAAATTGAATACAACATTTTTTAAATTCTTTTTAATCATAGTCAATTTATTTGCAAATAATATTTTCTCACACATCAAAGGCATGAAAATACTTTAATACTTATTCATATTTTATTGGTCTTATTTTTTTAATTTTCGATTCTTGAAAATCATTTGTGTGACAAATTTTGATTTTATTGGACCATATTTTTAAATTGTTGTTTATTTTCATATTACATTTAGCATATTTTTACACATTCATTTCGTTTTCAAATAATTTTTTATTTAATAATCTTTGATTGATTGCTAAGAATCGATGACAAATTTTTTAAATTAAAATATTTTTTTTCTTGTTGATTTTCATTTTAGTTAAGGTTGATTTGTTTTTCTAAATTTCTTTTTCGAAATATAAATAAATCTTTGAGTTAATTTATGTATACATATTTGAGAAAAATATTTATTTAATAGTCCATCTGTATATTAAAAATATATGAATTGATAGATCTATGTATTATTTTTCTTCTTTAAATTCTCTTTCATTTCATCTTCTATATTTTATAGTTTATCACAGAAATAAAAATTTAAATCTATTTAACTTAAAAATTTTTTTATAATATATCTTCAAAAGACAGAAATTTAATTTTATTAACAGAAATAATTACTTGAGTTTGAGACTAAAGCTATTTGTTTGCTTTCTTTAAGAAATTTCTTAACTTTAAATAAATATAAAAATTCAATAAAAAATAAAATGAAAGATTTAAAAAAATTCAAAATTACAAAATATCAATTGCTTCTACAACATTTTATCAATTATTTAGAATCCTCTATGTATTGTATTAATTGAAATAATTTAACGAACCAAATAAACCGCTTTGTGGCTGTCTCAAAATGCTTCCGCATATGACATGAAGAACATTATGTCTGAAGTGTGTACGGAAATTGAAATGAAAATATTTTTATTGCGATAACATTCGAGAATATCAAGATTTGAAATGCATTTTGGTGAATATTTTGCATATTCATTGATATTGACCATAAGAGAAAATAACTTTGGTTTGTCAATTCATAGATAAAGATTTTAATATATTCAGCTTATAGCGTTTTGTGAATTCAATCACAATCAGATGCAAATACCTTTTTCGGACATTATGAATAATGCAAAATATTAAAATTCATACTGAGCTTTATTTTTGTATCATATGAACTTATTTGGCATACTAAACAACACACTCTATGAATGATTTATAAAAAGATTGAAATTTTAAAATTTTTGATTTTTAATTGAACTTTTGTGATTCATAACGTAATTTCTTCTCCTTTTTTATTTCTTCTTATTTTTCATTGTTCCTCATATAAAATTTTCTAAAAAAATAATATTTTAGTTTTAACCAAGGGCGAAGAACAAAAATTTTTGTTAGATTTTTCGTTAGTTTCATACAAAATATTTGAGTTTCAATGGTTACTTTGTTTTTGCTATCAAGAGTTCTAAAAAAAGAAATTTGAATAAATTTTGATTAATTAAGAAAACAGAGCAATTTAAAACATTTGACTGTACCTAACTACCTGTTTTAAACAATTCTGGTTAAAACTTTTTTTGTATTTTAAATTAGCGCCAAGTCCGCATATGTTTACAATCATATGCAAATACTAAAACATATTTCCAAAAATAACTTTATTCCTAAACCTAAAAGTTTTACAACATAAAAAATTCAAATTTATAAAATTATAAAATTTTAATTCTCACTCATAGAGTTCTTATGCTTTAATAAATGATTATTGATAATCATCTATAGCATGTGCTTTTATCATTCATAGTCAGCTGCTTTGCTTTTTTCGTAAACAAAAGCATAACGTGTTTATATATAAGAAGAAGAAGAAAAAAATTCATCTAGTATGCAAATTTTACTAGAAAATCGAAGTTTATTGGCCTTCCGTGTGTGTGATTTTATCATGTGATAATTTTAGTATAAAAACCGAATGGAGTTTTAGAAAAAAGCATCAGAAGAATTTTGAGTATTCAACAAAGCAAAAGCTTAAATTTAAAAAATCATTAAAAAAATCATTAAAAATGAAATTGATTGTTATTGTAAGTAAATAAAAAAAAAATTTTTTAAATTTTTATTAAAATTTATCCTAATTTTCAATTAGGCATTCTTGGTCGTCCTCTGCGCTTTCGTCTTTGTCTCAGCATTGCCAGCTGATGAAGCAATTATTTCTGACAATGTTGAAGCCCTTAGCCCAGCAGACGAAAATGAAATCATCAAAACTTTATTGCTCAAGAAGAAACTTTTGTTGCTCAAGAAAAAGAAGTTGATTATTGGATAAATTAATTGGTGAAAGGAAATCTAGTGCAATTTTTTGTTTATGAGGAAATGATAAAATAAAGGATATGGTTGTTAAAAAATATTTCATTCATTGTTTTTCTTATTAAAAGTTCACACTCTTTGATAAAAACCAAAAAAAGGTCGTAACATGGAGTGAAAAAAAGTTTGTTCGCATCACATGCTCAATTTGATAATCACAAAGAGCGAAAAGTCACAAATCTTTCACACCTGAATACACAAACTCATTTGACCTTTCTCAACGATGACGTTCATTCATTCAATGTGAAAAGCTCGTGCAATGTCTCTTGAGGACATAATTAAAGAGATAAAGCATAAAGAAAACCGTAAAAATGCTTTTAATGAATGAACTCTGACAATTTTAAACTAAAGTAAATTTGTTCAAAAATATATTTAAATAAAATTTGATGCCTTTGTGAAAAAGAACTGGCAGGAAAATATTTCCTATGATAAAAGAAAAAAACAAATTTAACATCTTTAAAATATTTTTAGGATTTTGAGAAAACTCTTCATTAAGTTTAAAAAATATTTCTTTCCTCATTTCAAGCATTCTTTTGTTCAATAATTTTTATTTTTAGACACAAATCTCTATACAAAAATAAACAGATTAATCTTCCTAGAGATTTAGATCAAAAAATATTTTCATTGCATAATCTTTTCTTTGATTTTTTTCATAAAATTTTCTATGGTGTATTTTGTTTATTGAGGATTTTTGTTTTTTTTTTTTGTTTTATTCATGAGAGGATTCTTTTCAAAGCTCGTTCATTTATTTATTTACTTTTTTTTTGTTGTTTTCTTTCTATTGTATTATGAATTATTTTTGGTTTATTTATAATTTTGTTAAGAACAAAAAATATTGTTTTATTTGGATTTAATTTCAAAATGAAAATTTGTGAGCATGAAATTCAATCAAGGAGAGAGAAATATTGTGATAATTGAAAAAATTACAAATTAATAGAAATTTCGATAATATTCTATCGCGATAATAAAACGATAAAAAATTTATATCATTATCATTTCTTATTCTCAACTTCTCGAAAGTATTCTCAATGAGAAAAAAGCCTTATGCTTAACAACTTTTTGAAAATTAGTAGAAACATTAATATAAACATTTTTTAAACCCATTTAAATGTTTATAAATTTAATGTTTGTACTTAACGGTGCCAACTGTTGATAATTTGATAATAATTTTCAATTGAGTCCACACCTTTTGTTATGAAATATTTAAAATAACACATTCATTATAAATAAGGTAATTAGACTTGAAAAATTTTTTGTTAACAAAAATCAAGTCAGAAATAAAAAAGTGTAAAATAATGCTGAATGATAATAAAATTTTTAATGATGTTTGATTTCTTTTGAGCAGTATCGCCAGGGAATGATTGATAAATAACAAAAATATTTTATTTTAGTTGAATACTGTTTGGTTTTATGCAAGAACACAATAAGAAAATTCAATATTGTTAGAACTTGTTAACAGTTGGACAAATATTAAGTTCAACCATCAAATTTTTCTCTTTCATTAAATTTTTTTAATGAAAATTTCTTTATATTTTTCTTCAGGGGTGGACATTTCATAAATTTTGTATGATTATTTGAAATTTCTTGTGATTATTTTAGATGACTTTTGGGAATATTTGAAATTTTTTAGGTAAATCAATACTCAGTTGATGGTTGATTCTGATAGAAAATTAAAATGTGAGCAAAATATTGTGAGAATTAGAGCTATAGATCATATAGTTCCATTAGCTATGACCAAATTGTTGAAATTCAATAACATAAATCTTTAAAAATTTTGCTCATAAAACTATTATGCTTGAAATTAATTATAGTAAAGCTTTTGAGCTAAAACTCGCTTTAAATGATAGAAAGAGCTCGATAAAACATTTCAATACAGTATTTGCAATGATTAATTTTATTAAAGTGACCGAAAATCACTGAACAATATGGTATTTGAAAAGTTAAATTATTTATGATATTTTGTTATTAAATTCGAAGTGTCCATCCCTAAATTTTACTTTGTTTTCTAAAATTTCATCTAAATATATTTTTAGATTTTATCTAAACATAATTATTCTCTTTCAACACTCACTTTATTCCCATAAGATCCAATCATCGTTACAATTTTCTATTTTTATATTAATTTTATTTTATTTTTGACATTATGGCACAAAAGGGGATTCCTAATACATAGATAACATTTTTTCTCATTTTAATTTAATTATTCATAAGATTAGGGCACATTGAAGAAATTTTTTTAGATATGATAATTGAATTTGTTTATTTAAAGTTTTGTGGTATGAAAAATAATTTTTAGATGTTATGAAATGAAGATTTTGATTTTTTTACGCCATTAACCTTATTACGAGAATTCCGAAAAAAACTAAAAGTCTTTCTTATTGTGGCAGTCCATTCATTAAAAATGTTGTCATAGTTCCTTTACCTTTAACATTGATGTTACCACGGCATGTAAATGAATAAGCTGGATTGTCCTTGACTATGTCGTACACTTCTTCTGTTACTTGAATATTATCAAGCACGCCAGTTGAATCCATCCGACTAGCGACATTCACAGCATTGCCCCAAATGTCATACTGCGGTTTACGTGAGCCAATAACGCCTGCCACTACAGTGCCAATGTTGATGCCAACTCGCATGCGGAAATTATTGAACGAATGCTCGTTGACATTTACGACTTTCTGGAAGAGCTCGAGTGCATAATCAATCATAGCATTAACATGAGAAAATTCAAGCTTATCGCAGGTGTACTTTGTAAGACCTGATGCTGCCATATATGTTGAGCCGGTGCTTTTGATTTTTTCTATTGAACTAATGCAAAAAGAAAAATTTATTTTGAAAAGTTTTAGAAAATAGTCTTGTTTCTAGAAGAACAATTTTTAATGGTATGTTTGGTGTTTTCGCATAAATAAAAAAAGCCAAAAATGATTAACCAAACTCAGTTAAAAATAATACTAAATGAACTGCTTGGTACGTGTTTTTCATAAAAATTTTTATTTATTACTTTAAAAAATTCATAAAAGTTAACAATTTCTTAAACTTAACGAAAGATTTTTAAAATTCAACAAAACTTTTTAAAAACTTTTATTTCTTTAAAAAAGTTTTGAATTTTTAAAATGAAGAAAACCGAAATAATTAAAGAATATCAAAGAAAGTAACATTCGTAATAAATTATTTTAAAAAAGAAAGATTTGAATATTTTATAATAAAAGAAATTTTAAATTTTCCCACCTAAATTGACTCTGACTCATCAATTCATCAAAATCTACTATAATTTCATTCAGCAGCCTTAGACATTCAACTCCTTCATTATTTCCTTCTAGCTCAATATAAAATTCAGAAAAATTTGCAATTGTAGCAAACATGACACAAACCCAATCACATTGCTCGTGATAAATTTCATCCATGTTTTTGTCACGTCTCAAAAAATGATCAGCAACATGCACGGGTAGAATATTTGCAAGTAATTTTCGATTGTAAGCTTGAAGATTTTCCATATCTTCTTTCTCTTCCGTTGCTTGCAATTTCCACATAAAATCGAGTCGCCTTGTTATCTCTGTTTGACGACTATGCATAATTTGACCAACAAGAAAGAAAATTACAAAAACAAGATCGATGAAAAATCTTTCAGTGTTGAGAAACCAAAGTTGGCAAGTTTTATAACTGAGCATAAGAAGCGTCGCAACACAGGCAATAAAGAGAAGAAAAATTGTAAGAAGAAGAAAAATTTTGAAGATAATTTTGATAAATTGATGAACAGCACAGGTGATTAAAGCTAGTAGACTTAAAATCAGAAGAATCTAGAGAAAAAAATTTAATTATTAGTATTTAAAGTTAAGATTTAAATTAAGATTTATTTACATCTACAATTCTAGTATCATCACAGTGATTTGTTAGTAGAGAAGTATAAGTCTTAGAAGCACGTATAAAGTTAAAAATCTGTGGAATAAAAACATCAAATGCAGTTTATTAATATTTTAAAAGATTTGTTTAAAGTTAATTTTAAATAAATGAGGATTAGATTAAAAATATGATTAACTTTTATAGTTGGATTAAACACGAATGAAAAATTTGCGTCTCACTAAGAGTCTTTGTTTTTTTATGCTTTTGTGACATTGTTTATCTCTCTGATTAATCATAATTAAATTTAACAATGAAATTTTAAAATTAGGTTTAGTTTCGAGATAAAGATTAGATTAATTCTTCAATATTAGATTAAAATTATTTGGATTAAAAGCAAAGACTAAAATCAAATGGGACACAATAAAGAAATATAAAAATTTTTACAATTGAAGCCACATCAGTTCTAAAAGTATTTAATATTCTTCAAGCCTTTTTTAAATGAATATTGTTAATGAGGTAAAATTTTAAGTGTTTCGACAGACGAGTTTAAAGTTTTTATTATACAAAGAGTAATAAATACATAAATAAAATTATATTTACCGTTATTTTAATTCCTCATAAAAAAGTAACCTAAAAATTATGTACTAAATTCAATTAATTCTTCATGCAAATTTTCAAATTCTTTTTCTAACTTTTCCTTAGCTTCAATTAATTTCATCAGTTTTTCCGGTTGTAAAGCCAATTCATCGTCAAGAATTCGATCAGAAAAATATTTTCTTTTTAAAATTTCAAATGAATTTTTTCTCAATTCTTCATGTTCATATTTATTACTCAAAATTAAAATTTCAAGTGAATTTTCTTCATTCATATTTGACAGCAAATGATCAGCTGTGATTTGAATCAATTCGTCAATTTTAAGATCATTTGCAGCTTCAAAAATTTCAAAATATTTTGCATCATTAGGAATGTTATTGGTGTAAATAAAATCGTGAATAATTTTGAAATTTTCCTCAGAAATATCACCAAGTTCACAAAAATTTCCTTCAATGTCTTTGAAAATTTCAGTCAAAGTTGAACTTCGAGCTGCAAAAAGAGTTTTGTGAACTTGAAACAAACTTTCGCCAACTTTTATTGTGAAATCTTTGAAATCAGGATCATTGAAAATTTTCATCAATTCAGCAAGTTTCAAACTTTCTTTTTGAAGTCTTGAATTTTCACTCGTAAGTTTTTGAATTATTTTTCTTTTTGTGTTATTTTGTTCATTGAATTCCCTCTGAGATATTAAAATTTTCGGACTGCATTTTAATTTTATTTCCTTTTTGATTTCTTCTAAAAATTGAAAACTTTCGCAATTTTTCTTAAAGCAAACGTCAATACTACAATTTTTTCTTAAATCTAACCATTCAAGACTTTTAAGGTCATCAAAAACGTCCGGCTCGATTTCTTCAATTTCATTTCCAAAAAATGAAATATTTCGAAGATTCTTCATTCCTCTAAATAAATCACCTTTTAAATATTTGATTTGACATTTTGCGATATGAATTTGAGACAAATTTTTCCAACCTTTTATTTGTTTACGATCAATATTGTCTAAAGTTGAGAGTGTTATGCAAAGACTAATTAAATTTGGAAAAAGTTTTTGAAAATTCTCTGGAAATTCCAAAAATTCACAATTTTTAAAATAAAGCCATTGTACATCTTTGTTTGATTTTTCTGCTGAATGTTTTCCTTTAAGGAAAAACTGGTTTTCAAAAAAATTTTGTCTTTCTATATGACATTCATATGAATGTTCTGTACATCTGTATTTGCAGTAAATTTCCGTCATAATTTAGAAAAATATTTCTTAGCTATTTAAAAGACTTGTCACTTGTTTGATTAGCTATGATAAACTAAAGGAAAAGTTTAATTTTGTTGGTTTATTGAAGTAGTGATTACTTTGATAATTTACAAAATCTCTTTGCAATAAAATGAAATTTATTAATTTAAGCAATTCATTTAAAGATTTTTTATGAATAATGATGATGAGTTTCTATTGCTCCACTATGAAACGTAGGGCGCTAACTAAACTTTTAAGTCTTGTTCTATTCTTTGCGAGTTCCACCAGCTCATTAAAACTTTTGCCCTGTTAAGCTGCTTCTTTATGAACATAATATTACCAGGTAACAAGCAGGTCGTTTTTGCTTACGTCTGCCCGGTGGATTCCAAGTCATCGCTTGTCTTGTGAAGTCATCAGGACTGTTTCTTAGGGTATGACCGATTTAGCCGAATTTTCTTTTGCCCATTTCTATGGATAATAACTTTTGTTTAGTCCGGGTGTACAAGTCAGTATTACTGATTATGTCAGGGTAGTAAAATTCGCAGATGATACTTAGACATTTATTAATGAAAACCTGGAGCTTGTTTTATTTATTAATAGCAAATACGAATTTAAAAATGGACATTTAAATAAATTTTAGTAAAGTACAAAACCTCTTTTTGTTTATATCGTCAAATCTCCAGTTTCAAAGAGTTCTCGAGAAAACTACTTTAAAATATTAAAATATTTAGCATTTTCACTTAATTCAATATTTTATATAAATTAAATTTTTAATTATTTCGTATTTTTCAATCAAATTTATTTTGAAAAAAATTAAGCAATTTTCAGAGCAAACTTTCTTCAAAACTACACAGTTGTACAATTCACAACAATAATAACATCCGCTTTGTTTTATCTTATCGAAAAATTTCATAAACGCACATTTCCAATCTATTCTTTATTTATTTCATTGTATTTAATGCAAACATTGATAAAGAATATAAACAAAATAACAAGCTGAACTTAGATAAAAATTCTTTCTCTTAAAAATAGTAAAATTTATCGTAATCAAAAAAGAGCTTAAATTTAAATGGAAATAATTTTAAAAATTCTTGTTCAAGTTTTTTCTTTGCTTCGATTAATTTTTTTACTTTCCTTTTTTGTTCCCAATTCAATTTTTTTGACTTAATAATTTAAAAAATTTATCATTATTGAATAATGCGCTCTTTAATAAAGAATTCAATGTGTTGCTTTTATTAATTTTATCTTGTTTACACTTTTCAAATATTTACATTATTACTTAATTTAATTCCTTGTTAAAGCATGAACTGAAAGATAATCACCTTCAAGTTAAGATTAAAATTTACAACATAGAAAATATGAACGAGATTATAAAATGCAGCTTTTATACTTTTCAGATTAAGCTTGACTTTTAGAGTTCCTCAGCACAGTAATGACTGAACTTAAAGCTATGGAAAAAGTATAAAAAATATATCCTCCTGTCATTTTGTTTTTCCATCATTCTAAAATTCTTTTTGTAAATTTAAAAGTTTTTAAAATTTGCTCAAAAGCTTTTTCTTCAAGTTATTAAATTTAAACCAGAGTTGGCAGACAGCCAAGCTGCCGAAAAATAAAGGTTTAGAGTTTTCTCTAAAACCATTTGGAATTAGTTTACGAAATTTTGGGAACTGTTTGTAAATAACAAGAACTTTCTAACGAGCTATCAATCACATTTCAACGACTCATAGTTTCGTTATAATTAGTGGCAGCCAAAAGCAGCCAGGCAGCCGGGCATCATATTGCATAAAATGTTATAATACAAGATTGTTAAAATTTAATGTCCAATAAAATAGTCAAATTTTTTTATTTCTTTAATCAAATTCGGTTGAAGTTGAATAAAAAAAAAATTATTACGTTTTGAGTCAAATATGCTTTATTTAAATTTTATAGAAAAAATTTAATAATTAATCAAGAGGTAAGAACTTCGGCCTAACGTGCATTAACGGGGTCTAAAGTGGAAACTCTTACCCCTTGAGATTTATCATGCCTTGACTAAATCCTAAAATATTTTTAAAAAATCACTTCAATTCATTAAATTTTTAATGCCCATTAACAAGCTTGGTAATATTTGGGTTTTTCATAGCAAATTAATGTTTACTAGAATAATTGACATCTCAACAGCTGATTGTCTTGTTTGCAAAAATTGTTGAGCATAATTTAATAATAAATTGTGCTCATATCAATTTTTCTTTTATGTTCAACCATTTCTTCATATGAACAATCAATTTTGAAACGTTCTAAGTCATCATAAATTTTAATTACGCTTGCATTTGCAGGAATTGTTCCAGTGTAAACATAGTGAATGATAGTTTTGAAACTAGGATCGTCAAAATGATAGCTGCTTATATCCCATTCATTTTGATTTGGATTTCCATTGAGCATTCTAGCAATAGTTCGACTTTGAATTATAAAAAGTTGTTTATGAACATCATAAGAATCCTCTCCATTTATAATTTTGAAATCTGGATCACTTTTCATAGCACTCAATCTTTCTTTGAACTTAAAGTTTTCTTCTTCAAGTTGTTTAATTTTTTTGTTAATTTCCTCATTCAAATAATCGTTGTCCTCTTGTGTTTTACGAATTTCGCCCGTTAAAGACTTATTTTGTTGTTTCAATTGATTTTTAAAATTTTGGTTCTCATTTTTTTGTTGTTTAATTTGTTTTTCAAGTTCTTTACATTTTGCATTTCCATTTTGATTATGAAATTTATGAATTTCAGCCATTAATTCATGTCTTTGCTGATTAAGTAAAACTTTAACACGTTCTTGAATTTTTGCAAAGATTTGATTTTCGTTAGTTTTTTCTTGAAGTTTTGTTTGTAAAATTTGATTTTGTTGCTCGAGATTTATAATTTTTGATTTATAAAGTATCAATTGTGATTCAATATATTTGAACCGATTTATAGTTTCAATTTCTTTTGTGATTTCAAACATTGAATTACTTTTCTCGTTATTTTCATCATACCACATATCAATTATAACATTACCACATAAATCAAGGTACTTCAAGTTTTCAAGTCCATCCAAAATGTTGATAACTTCCTGATCAATTTCTTCAATTTCATTATTTTCAAATGAAATATGATCAAGATCATTCAAATCTCTTAACAAATCAGCTTGTAGACGTTTAAAACTGCAATTTTCAATATGAATAACTTTTAAGTTCCACGTGCGGATTTGATTGTAAGTTATTTTGTCAATATCGCTATTGTTAATGATCAAGTAAATGACATTCGGAAAATATTCTTTCGGAAGAACTTTCGGAAAGAAATCGAATGAGCAGTTTTCAAAATATACACACTCTACCCTCTCGTTGTAATCACAATTAGTAAAATCCAATTGATCATGAGAGATATATTGATTCTCAAAAACACAAGTGTAAACAGAAGAAGGAATAAAATCAAATGATTTGTATGAATAATGGCTTTTAATTATTTTCATTTTTATATTTTTAAAACAAAAAATGTTAATTGATAAAATTTTTTGTTTTATGTTTGACAGCAAAACAATAATGAGCGTAGTTTCTTGATCTTCTTTTTAAAAAGTTTAAAAATTTTAAAATCGTTATTTTGTATGAACACAAATTGACTTCAAAAAAAGTTTTGTCTATTTCGATTATTATTCTGTTTTATATGATATCAAAATTTATAGCTCGACATTATGCAAATCGGAAGAAGAATTTTGAGCCTAATTTTCTCAAGGAACATTAAAAAGAAAGAAAATTATGTGTATAGTTCTTATTTTCATCTAATTTATGCCAAACCCTAATTTAGGTTTACAATTTTCAAAGTCTGCGAACTCTTTCAAAATAAATATCAAAATTGCAAAAATATTTGCAAAAATATCAAAAATTGCAAAAACTTTTTGATATTTTTCAAACAAAAAATTATTTTTCAATGCCTATTCTGTTCTGCTTATCAAAAGTTCTAACCCCTTGATAATTTTAATCTAATCCTCAAAAATAATCCTGGCTCAAACACACAAAAAGGAGTACATGGAAGCAACAAGTTGTTCTTGTTCTATTTTTTTTATCTTTTCTGTCTTTTTCACAGCCGATTTTGGTAATCAAACTGGATAATTTAATGTCAAAGTACAGAAAAAGAGCGTTTGAAGCAACGTAAAAATAAAAATTTCAATACTCACAAATCTATGAAAAGCCAAAGATATCACAGTCACGACAATGCAAAAAGACAATTTTTGCGCAATGATACGCTGATTGTGAAGTTTTGTCAAAAGTTGATTAAAAAGTGTATGTTTAATTTGATCAAAATGAAGAAGTACAGGAACAGAAATTGACACAATGATCAAAATAAAGAGTGAGTAAATGTAGCAGCTGTAACGGTCACTAAAGAAAAAGAAAAATTAATAGAAAATTAAATTCAGTAAATTTTTTACTTACAGTTCATAAGAAAGTAATTGAATTAATAAAATTCCAATTGAAATGATGATTGTGCAGTAAAAATAAGTTCTTAACATTGGATCTGGCTCTTGGCAATATTTTTTCTCAATTTTTTCATCCTTAAATGTCAAAAAAATTCTTTTAAAATGATCTGTTCGAAGTCTGTCGATACTTCTTGCATCAATTGCCTTCACTAAATATTCATTGACTTCATCTTCTGATGACTTCACATCTTGCCTTTCAGAATTTCCCATTTTACTATTCCAATGTCCTATCATTCGTAATTCCTTTGAAATGCTGTTAGTAGTTTGTCCTTGTGACCTTCCCGTTGGTCGTTGAATTGAACTATATCGATGTGATTCTTTTGGAATGATTAAATAAGTTTTTATTTGATGATCTTTTAGGTAAGAATTTCTTTCGTCTCCTGTTATTAATTGGAAAATTTTATTAGAAACAAGTTTGAAGATGGATCCCTAATAAATTTATTCAAATAACTCACCACGTCCATCTTCAACTTCATAATGATTATTTAAACAATTAAGCGTCTCTTTTGTGATATGAACTCTACCAGGTAGTCCACCTGACTCCATAATATTTGCCAATGTCACATCATTTGACCATACATCAAATTGCCATTTTTTAAGTCCTAGCACACCGCAATGAACTCTTCCCGTGTGAATTCCAACTCGCATATTTACATTAACTGCCATAACTTCTCTCACAAGAGCAATAGCATCGATCATATCTAGGCCCATTTCAACAGCACATAAAGCATGATCTGGACGAGGTTCAGGCAAGCCAGAAACGCAATAGTAACAGTCACCAAGAAGTTTAATACGTAGACAGTGATGTTCTGCTGCCAGTCTATCAAAACGTGCAAAAAGCTCATTGAGAAGTCTCACAAGCTCCTCAGCCGTGCATTGATCTGAAAGCGTTGTGAAGCCACAAATATCTGCAAAAAGAATGCTCACGTTTTCATGGCGTTGAATGTAAATTTTATGAAATTGTGCTTCTTTTGGTTGTCCCGCGATGTCACTTTTCATTTCCATTGCAACCTTGAAAAACATTGAATACATTTTGAACACAATGAAATAAGAATGAGTAATAAATTTTCAATACATAAATAAAATGAAAATATAGATATGAGTAAGGAGTGCATCTTTTTACAATTTTCAATATAACAGCTTTTTACTTTTGTTCAGTTTTTGCCAAAAGACAGCAATTTTACTCTTACTGTTGAACAATTTAACAGAATACTAGAAAAATATTGAAAACGTCGAAAATTATTTTTATTTAGTTTTTAAATTTTCTAATTATTTAATGTTTTCTTTGTTTAAGAAATAGAAAATTGAAACTACTTAAATATGAGTATAAAATTGGTCTTCAAAAACTTTAATTGGAACATATAAAAGATTAGTACTGTCAGTTATGTGCGATAATTTTTCCTTTTAG
>JACWBX010000314.1:0-14505 GCA_014622435.1 Polypedilum pembai
AGGGTTTTTCATTACTGTTTAACAGTAACAGTAAAACAGCTGTTTTTTGGCCAAAAATGGAAAACAGTAAACAGCTGTTTTTTATGGAGCTGTTTTTAACGGTTTTTTGAAGCAAAAACCATAAGAAAATTTTTCACAACTTTTTTAAAAAAAAGTCTTCTTTTGAAAGTTAATTATTTTTAATATCGTAACATATCAATTTTTTGTTCTTAGTTACCTTTTCAAGTATCTTTATTTAGTTTAATTTAACGGTCATTTTAGATTTAAATTTCGATCGAAGCGCCATCTTGGAAATCTCAAGAAAATTTTTTCAAAATTAATATTTCCCCAACTCGAAGTTAAAGCAAATAAGCAGAACAAAATTGATTTGAAAATACAATTTTTGCTGAAAAAATTTTGTTCTTTCAAAAAACTAGTGAAAATTTTGAAAAAACAGTAAAAACAGCTGTTATCAGCTTTTAACTACTTTTTACAGTAGATTCTGGTTACAAAAGCCAAATGACCACTGTAATCACTGGTTACTTTTTAAAAAGTAGCTTTTGGCGGCTACTGGCTAAGATTTTAATTTTTTTAAAGTTCATTTCCTAATAACTGGATGATTAAAAATTTATTTGATAAATTTAACACAAAACTCTGCCTTCCAGCCATCCATAAGGCTGTGACTTCTTTACTTCTTGCTCTCCTGAATTTCAAAAATTCTTTTGCCTTCTATAAGGCAGTGGCTTAAAAAATTTACTGCCTAAAAGTAAGAAATGAAAGCAGAATTGTTAAACTACTGGTCTATAGTCAAAATTTACTGTAGAAAGTAGCCAAAAGCTACAAAGAAAATTTTACATTTGCAACTCTGAATGGAAGTTTATCAACTCTGGTTTCAAGCTTTTAATTTTTCAAAGGGGAAAAACTCTATCAGAAAATCTAACTAAAAACTTTTTGTTAGTTTCATATAAAATTTTTATGTTTCAATGGCTACTCTGTTTTTCAAGCTTTGAATTTTCTTTAAATATTTTCTCTTATATTTGAATAACGAAATTTTTCCATAAACTTCACAACAGTGGGATGATTCAAAGAATGCTGGTTTTTCATCAACTAACAACAAAACTTGGCTACCAGCAGGTGAAAACTATAAAACAGTAAATGTCAAAGTGCAGGAAGAAGCCACAAATAGCCATTTAAAAATATTTAGAAAACTCACGAAGATACGTAAGGAAGCTCGTTTCAAATTGGGCACTTATAAAGGACATCTTGTGAACAACAAAAACATTTACACCTACATACGGCAGCATGAAAATAATTTTGCCATAATTTTGTTGAACTTTAGTGAAAGTAATGAAACTGTTGACGTCAAAAAAGTTTATGATAAGGTTAATATAACAAAGCTAAGCATCTACACATCTTCATTAGATTCTGGCTTGAATGACAAGTAAGAAAATTTTCTTTTTCTAAGAATTTCATTGATTTTCAATTTTTCTTTTTATTTTAGTGATTTTATTGATATTTCAGCTGTTAAAATAAAAGCTAATGTTGGAATTGTTTTGATAAATTCTTCGAGTATTTTAAAATTTAGCAACTCAATGCTTGCTTTAATTTTAATTAATTTTTTAACAAATTTTTATTAAAAGAGTTGGAATTTTTTTTTTTTTGTATATTTATCTGAGCTTGTGTGGTACAGTGTTGTTAAACAGGCAGCCTGTGATAATATTTACAAAAAAAATTCCACTTTTGAAATTGTAGATGGCGCATAAATCGTTTTGAAGCGCCATCTAGCAGAATTTTTTGTAAATATTATCACAGGCCGCCTGTGTAACAACACTGGTGTGGTACCAATTTACAGTAATAAAAACACATTCAAACATGCAAAAGAAACGAGGAAGCTTGTTTTTTCAATTCATAGATTTATTTTTGGCAAAACTGAGACATCTTTGATTACTCATTTGAAAAAATTTTTCTTTTTCTCTCTTCTCTCATATGCTCTAATTTCTCTCATAAGAGAAAAAGATTTTTATTTGATTGAATTTTCTATTGTCTTTTTTTTTAATTTATTGACGTCATTTTTATGACATATTGAAATTTATTATTGTGTAGGATTGAAAATGAATCAAAAAATTTTATTTTTAATTTGCTGTCAGATTAAGAAATTTTAATAACAAACTTTTTTCATGATTGATTGATTTAGCAATTGTTTACAAAATTTAAAGACAGAAATTGACTGACACAGTGTTGTTACACAGGCGCCCTGTGATAATAGTTACAAAAAATTCCACTAGATGGCGTTTCAAAATGATTTATGCGCCATCTACAATTTCGATAGCGGAATTTTTTGTAACTATTATCACAGGCAATCACAGGCCGCCTGTGTAACAACACTGGACTGACATTGTTAAAAAATATCAAAACGATACTGAAATTTTAAAATCAATTGACATAGTCAAGAGCAAAAAAAGTAATCAAATTTGAATTTTTAGATTTTTCTAGATTTTTCAATGTTAACTATGATCGATTCTTCTTTGAAGTATTAAAAGATCTTACTCCTTGGTCAAGAGATAAGAACTAAGTTAAAATAAATTTTAATATAAAAAGTATTAAGCAGAGTCTATGTCTATGTGTCTTTATAGATCTTTCATCATCATGTCTCATGACTTATTTTTATTTCCCTTAAACCCTTCACTAGGGAGCTACAGTACCATTATTAGACGTTTAATAACAACAACTAGTTCGATATATTTACATTCCATCTCTAGACTGTTTTGTTTCTTTATGTTTTTCTGTGTCTTTTGGTTCAATTGGTGTAAATTGTTCAATATTTTTGCTAAAATTTGCGTCTTTTGACTCAAAATGAGTAAATTGTTCAAATAAAATTGAATTTTAAAAGTTAAACTTTAAGACTGAAAATTTCAGTTGACAAATTTTATTGTATTTAAAGGAAAGGAAATTTTGTTAAAAGTTTTTTATATACTCGTATAACGTAGACAAATGAGACAAGGCGAAACATCTATGAGTATTTTGTAACATTTTGTACAATTGTTTTGCCTTGGTTTTTGATGAAGTTCTGATTCAGAGTTGTTATAGGCCATAGGCGAAAAAAAATTGATTTTTCCAAAAAAATTGATTTTATTGGTTTTTTAGTCTTAAAATCATTTCTATAAAATGAGAAAAATATTTCTTTTTCACAAAAAACTAAACTTTTAGCTTTAGGGACCTCCGAAGTCATGCTTCTGCCATGCTTATATTAGAAAATTCATAACTCTTGACCAGTTTATCGTAAAAATATGGTTGATACCTCTTTAGAAAGGTATTTAAAAGACCTTTCCTATAATGTATAACATGTAATATTTACTTTTTGCTTGTTGTTACCAGAGTGCCATTAATGATAAAATTTTGGTTTTTATTGATATTTGTTTAGATGAAAAATCGAAAAATCTTGATAAATTTTATTTTATTGTTTTAAAATGAATATTTACACAATTTTCATATGACACAGATAAAATTTCTCTTTAACATGGTTCCTATTTAAGACAGTAAGCCCAACAGCATATGCTGTTGTCCAGGCCAAGTTATTTCAAAAAAATATTTTAAAATTGCTTAAAATAGTTTTAAAATGAATAAAAATAATATAATATGCAAAAAATTTCATTGAATTTCAATCTGGCATCGTGACTTAAATTGATAAAAATTCACCATTTTAAAAACCAAAATTTTATCATTAATGGCACTCTGGTAACAACAAGCAAAAAGTAAATATTACATGTTATACATTATAAGAAAGGTCTTTTAAATACCTTTCTAAAGAGGTATCAACCATATTTTTACGATAAACTGGTCAAAAGTTATGAATTTTTAATCACAAAAATAGGTGAAAATTCCTATTGAAAACAGTTTTTGAGGCCAGTAAAATCGAAATTTTGAAAAATAATTCCAAAAATATTTTTCCTATGCTATTTCATAATTATAAAATCCAAAAAACCAGATTTTTAATTTTTCCGATGAAATTTTTTTTTCGCCTATGGCCTATAAAAAAGGCGACCCATGAAATAGGCGGCCTATTTTATAGGCGCGCCTTTATTACAGGCCGCCTGTATTTTCGCCTATAACAACTCTGGTTCTCAACTCTTAATTTAAATTATACGAAAGTAATGAAATTTGGCAATTTTTGAAATCTTACTCAACTCTTAATTCTGGTAATCCAAATCGACAAAAATGACGGTGAAATAAGGTTTTTCGGAGTTCCTGGTGGTACGCAACACGCGTAAATGTTTTTTTCGAAAATAGAAAATTTAAAATATTTAATTCCTTTCCTAATTATTTTTGCTTTACTTATAAATAACTAAAAAGCAGGATAAATAAAGAAATCTAAATTTGTATTTTCGAAATTGAAACATTGTAAAACTGTCAAAATATTGTCAAGAAATATTGTTTGAATTTTTCAAAATTTCTACTGTCACTTTTTCTGTCTAGACTACCAGGCTCTTAATATTTTTTCTTACATTCCCGAGTAACCAAAAATCTTAACGTATTTTTGTAAGTCTTATAAATTTCAATCATTAAAAATTTTGACAAGTGAATGAAAAATTGTCACACATTTTTAAAGAATTTCATTTTCTAACTGAAGAAAAATTCTTCCAGAAAAAAACTTCATGTTTTAAAAAACAAAATTAACTTTGTTTCTTTCTTTCTCATCATCAATTAACGTTGTTTGTCTGTTTTGCATCAATTAAAAAGAGAAAATTAAAATGCAAATGTTGCTACACAGGCAGCCTGTGATAATATTTATAAAAAATATTCTGCTAGATGGCACTTAAAAATGATTTAGGCGCCATCTAGCGGAATTTTTTGTAAATATTATCACACCTGTGTAACAATATTGATCACAGCTGCTCAATGAATAAGTTTACTTTTTTTTCTTGAATTAATTTGAATAGATAGCAATAATTTAATCAATAACTCACATTTAATATATTCGCAAAATTTCTTTTCTTTTTATTCACTTTTCTTTCTTCTGTCTCTGTCTATTTTTATCAAAATATAAAATGTAGACCGAAAAAAGATTCTTCAAACTAGTAGAAATAATTTTTTTTTCTTCTTCTTTTTACTGTGATTTTTTAAGTCTAAAAATATTTTCTTCTTTACAAATCTCAATAAAATTTTTATTCATATTTTTTGATTTTCTTCTTTCTGCTTCTTAATTGACTTTTTTAACCATTGATATTTGACACAAATTATTAAAAATGAAAAAATCTTTTTAATAGAATTAGTGAAAAAGAGACCGCATTAAAAAATATAAACGATAGAAGCGAGTTTCTCGCGACTAAATCGATGAAAATTTCAACGAGAACTGAAATGAAAATTCCTCAAAACTTTCTTTCTCTCATTTTTTTTCTCTCTTCTCTCTCTCTCTCTCTCTCTCTCTCGCTCGTTTATAAATTGCAAATAAAATCACATGGTATAAAAATGAAAATCTCGCTCATAACTGACGTCATAGCTGTCTCATTTTCTCTATAACTTTTTTTACAACATAAGTTGAGTAAGTAAATCGTAAACAACCACTGCTTAGTGAGCGAAGGAGAAAAATTTTAATATTTATAAAAACCAGTAAAGAAATTTTTCTTACTTACAAAACTTTAAATTTTGCTAAATTTAAATCTATCAATGAATTAGTTGTCTGTTACTGAAAAATAAAAATTATCCTTAATATAATTATGAAAATCTTTAGGATTTTTATGCCTAAATTAAATTTAAATTTATGTTTAAAGAAAAGAAAGAAATTACATTAAAAATTTTTATAAGAAATATTTTTTGATACTTTACAAAAATTCCTTCGTTCAACTTTTACTATTTCTTATTCTCTTTCATTTAAACTAGCTCCATCTATCCAAAATATTTTTAATTACTTCATACATTGTAGAAGAAAATTTATTCATCGAAGAAAACTTTGAAGTGTGATAAAATTGATGAGTTTTCCTTTTTCTTACAAACTATTAACTACTAGAACAAAAAATAATTCTTCAATTTGATTATCTCAAGCATCTATTTAGGGATTGCTTGAATATTATGTAACGTAAAAGATATAAGAACATCTAAAGTCTTATATAAAAATTTGTTAAGTTTACATGGTATAAGTTTATGTTATGAAGATGATGATTTCCTTTAATTTCATTTTAAAGTGATGATGATGATGATGATGATGATGATGAGTTCCTATTGCTCCACTGTGAAGCGTAGGGCGCTAACAAAACTTTTGAATCTAATTCGATTCTTCGCAAGGTCCACCAGCTCATTGAAACTTTTGCCCTGTTGAGCTGCTTCATTACGAACAGACGATTGCCAGGTAACTGCAGGTCGTCCTTGCTTGCGTCTGCCCGGTGGATTCCAAGACATCGTTTGTCTTGTGATGTCATCAGGGCTTTTCCTAAGAGTATGGCCAATCCAGCCCCATTTACGTTTGCCAATTTCATTGGCTATTTGATTTTGTCCAGTCCGAGCTACTGTAATTTTCCAAGTTTCGCAAGCGTAGAGTAGTACTGACTTGACTAAAGTGCATAGTAAAAACCTGAAATTCTCTTAATATTCGTCGGTGAACCTTTTGTATTGCGATCTGATAGCAGTAAGATTTGAGCATTAAAATGTTTGAAAATTCAGATTCCTTGACCTCTAAATTTGAATTTAGAATTTGTAGTTCAAAAATTTATATGATTTTCCATAGAACACAAAAATCTCTTTTATTGCTAATTCTAATCGAATGAAACTGTTAGCATGGATTAATAATCAACAGTTTTACTATTATTTGATATTTATTTCTTCCTACAACTCTTCTTTTTTGAAATGGTTTGTAAACAAATTTTCACAAAATTGATTTAAACAAGTTTTCCAGAATTGTTCTGAATACATTATAAGTGCCAAGAGTTAGATTTATTAAGAAAATGTGAAAAATTTTTTCTCTAGTCACTTTCGTCATCGTTTACAAACAGAATTTTCGATGCAAAAATTTTGTTATATCAAATTATAAGCTTCTATAGTAGTAGTATTTTTAGTGAAATGAGATGATTTCCTTGTTTGAATTGCTCAAAGTTAATAAGCAATTTGCTAGACCAGCATTTTACGATTGACAAAGCAATTCAAAAGAATCTCGAGTTATAGGTGAGAATGAAATTCTGCATATGTTTGAAAGCCTTGAAATTTCCTCACATTTTGTTAGACTTACATAATCGAAATTTTGAACCTAATAAAGAAAGAGAAACAATTACTTCAAGAATTCTTAAAATTTGTAAAATTTTCGTATGATATTTATATAACACATAAAGTGATGCAGAGTTGTAAAATTATAATCTATTTTGTAGCTTCTGGCTACTTTCTACAGACTACGGACTAGAATTTTAATAACTTTGAAGTGATGAATTATTGCGAGAAAATTTTTCATTAATCTATTGGTTCCATGAATAGAATGATTTTGTCTTTACATAATTTACAAATAGTCCTCAACTTTAGCCTTTACCTTAGATCTGACTCCCAACTTTTATATACTCAAAAATTTCTTCTCTATTTTACCTCCATCTTGTTTAAATATTTTTAACTAAAAAAGAATTTTCAATATAAAGCGTGAAAGAAAAACTTCCAAGTAGCATTAAATTACTGAATTTACACAGTTTTTGTCTCTCTTGTACTCTTTAATTACTGCAAAATTTAAGTACAAAAATTTATCATTTTCTTAAGAAGCTTTGTCATGAAATCCTGTTTTTTTGCTTTTATGTTTACATTGTTAATCCTCACTAGTAAGTTTATGTGACATAAAAAATTAACGATACAAAAAAAATAAAAGCCATAAAACTTAAAGAGTGAGGGAGAAAAACCTGTAGCTTTTATACCGTTGGTCTTTACTTCAATACAATATTTTTTTTTGTATAGCGACATTTTCCCATGTTTACATTTTCTTTTCTCCATTGCTGCTTTTATCCTTATATATGATAATTTATTCTGTTCAATTCCGCATTCTCTCTGTTTTTCTTCTATTCTTTTATGCAGTGTTGTTACACAGGCAGCCTGTGATAATATTTACAAAAACTTCCGCTATGGAAATTATAGATGTCGCTTCAAAATGATTGAGGCGCCATCTACAATTTCTATAGCGGAACTTTTTGTAAATATTATCACAGGCAATCACAGGCTGCCTGTGTAACAACACTGCTTTTATGTAATTCTTTTTGGTTGAATTTCTTCTACATGAATTCTTTCTTGATCCTCATAATTCAACATACTTACACTTTCAACAAACGTTTTATAAGTACACTATCAATTCTATGTCCTTGCTTTTTTGTTTTTGATCCTTTTGTGAGTATTTAATCGCATGAGAATGAAAGAAAAAAGAAATTACTTGAAAAACTTTCTTTTTTATTTTGAATGTTTTACTTGAAAAGAATTAAATAAACACAACTTTTTCTAAATAAATGCGTTTTGTCTTTAAAATACAATTTTCTGATACAGCAACAGATGAACACATGAAGCTATCCAGTGCAACTTTTTAAATTTTTTTTTCCATTTTCAATTCGAATCAATATACATAGTGGAGTGATGTCAGTTGCTACAAATTTAAAAGTTTATTTTGAATTTTTTCATGCACAAAATAAGAGCCCAAAGTCGATGTATGTTTAAAATGATTCTAGTAAAAATCGACTAAATTTACTCGACTTAAGAAATTTTGTTTACTCGAGTAAAAATCGTAAAATTTTTTACTCAACTTATGACTTTGTTTTTAGTCGAGTAAATTTAATTGAAAAATTACTTACTCACACGACGATTTCGGGCTCTCCATGAAACATACATTTTAGTGTTTTAGAGCTCAGCACTAAGTGTTTAAATATTTCAGTGCTCAACAAAATGTTTTTAAGTGTTACAGTGCTCAACATTGAGTGTTTTAGTGCTCAGCACTAAGAATTTAGGTGTTTCAATAGTCAACACTGTGTTTGAGTGTTTTAACGTTAAACCTTAGATTTTGATATCTTTAATGTTAAGTATTGAACATTTTAACGCTCAGATTTTTGAATATGTTTTGATGCTCATCGTTTGATACTTGTGTGTTTTAACAGTGATTGTCTGGCTAGAAATGTGATTGACAGGCAAAACGAACAAAAGAATCACTCATCGTCTGTATACAACATAGTAGAAATGTTTTCAACAGGATTTAAATCAAAAATAAAAAGAAAAGAATGTTTGAAATTTGGAAGCTTTTTTAACATTTTAAGAGCATTGAAATGATAATTTATAACTTTTGTAATACGATTTTGTTAAAAGACACCAAAAATTCACTCTAATCAAATACGATGCATATGTACTGACTAATTTTTAGTTTCATACAGTGTTGTTACACAGGAAGCCTGTGAATGCCTGTGATAATATTTACAAAAAATTCCGCTATGGAAATTGTAGATGGCGCCTAAATCATTTTGAAGCGACATCTACAATTTCCATAGCGGAATTTTTTGTAACTATTATCACAGGCAATCACAGGCTGCCTGTGTAACAACACTGGTTTCATATAGGAAGCTCATTCTGAACTGACCATCTGAAAAAAAGAAAAAGGATAAAAATCATCCATTAAAGAGCAGATTTCTAGAAATCTTTTAACCATTACATTGCCTTAATTTAAAAATAAAAAAAACGTTAAAGTTGAAAAATTTAATTAAATGCGCTTAAGTACACCAGAGTATTTTTTGTATCGTTTTGTTAAACAAAAAATTATTTATTAAAAATGAAAATTGTTGTTACACAGAAGAACATGATGAACATTGAGAGCATTATTGAGCTTTCTCATGATTTTTTTGTTGTTGTCGATGGTGCAGCAGTAGTTGTTGGCTTACTACTGTTAAAAATCATAAATATTACTTATTGTTGGCTTTTGAGTTGTAGTAGTTGTTGGTTTTGTTTAAGAATTAAATAAATAAATGTTATTTTATGTCAAAGGGTGCGAACTTCATCAAAAAAAGTAATCAAATTTGATTTTTTGATGTTTCCCATATAAATTTTTTTTCAATGATAACTATGATCGATTTTTATTTGAAGTATCAAAAGATCTCACCCCTTGTTTTATGTTGTAAAAAAACAATAATATTCAATGTAAAATAGCAAATGTTCGGTTCAATTCGTAACAATACGCATAAATTTTTTTCATACAAAAAACAGAACAAGAAGAAAAAACATGCACATTTTTCTTCTTTTTATACGCATGTTGCCAAATACACAAGTTTTTAAAACTAAAGCTTTTTCTTTATTTTCTTTTAAATGAGAAATACTGAGAATATTTAAAAGATATAGAAAGTACTCGACCACGGATCGGTGTACTTTAGCGCATTTTTGTCGCCCAGATCAGTGTTTGTTAGCAAATTACAATGTTACAGAATTCATTTTAAAAACAGAAAACTTTTTAATGTAAAATTGAATTACAAAATTTCACGTTTACTTATAAGCTGTTTAATTTAATAAAATACTTAGATCTGCTGTGAGTATATCAAATCAAAGTAAGTTTTCAAATGTTTCTTTAAATAAAATTTCTAATGACTTAAAAGATATTAAATTAATGAATTTTATATTGGAAATTGTCAAAATTAAATATTTTAATCTCGTATTATTCAAGTATCACAATAATTTCAATTGATTTAGATTTTAAAATTCATTTATTTAAGCAAATTCTAATTAGGTAAAAATAACGGTTGAATTAAATTTGAAACGAATATAATCTTAGCAATCGGGAAAAATTTTCTGATCGCAGCGCCTTCAGTGGCGAATTTTGGAACTATATTGAAATTTTAATTCGCAATTTCTCGAATAATGCAATTTGTGACAGGTTTCTAACTAAGCGTCGCCGTAATAACTTTTTAGTATAAATCGAAAGCAAAAAACCGCAAGTCTCTAGCTATTGTAGTTTTCGAGATCTCGTGCCTCACCGAACAGCCAACCGAACAGCCGAACAGTCAGCCAGCCAAAGTGAAGATATAAGCTGCATTGTTGTAAACAAAAATGCGCTAAAAATTTTCCATTAAGTTATTCCATCAATCTCTTTAGTAATTTTACTTCATTTAAAGTTCAATGTTCTCAAAACTTGAAGAAAAGTCAACTAAAAAGAGTAAATGAATCACACAAATGATGATTAATGATGAAATGAAAAAATTATGGATAGCTTTCTGATAATTCACATTTCCAATGCCAAATTTCTTCGATTATTTATGTCCTTCTTCATATTTCTGGCATCAATCATAATAAAAATATTTTATTCAGCGTTATTGGCCGTGCTTGCAAGAGCATCAAGAGAGACTAAAAATATCACAAAAAGATTTGCGAATAATTGATTGATAAAAAAGAAGGAGAAAAATTTCTTACGTCAGAGACGAAGAGAATCAAATTTCTTATGTCATTTGTTGTAATTTTAAACTTTTTATTGAGAGTTGTTGAAAGTTCAAATGTCTTAAGTTGAACTGAAATTTAAAATGAAAATTTCTTTGAATTTCAATTCATTTTTCTAAAAAATCAAAAATAAGTGAGAACACTTGAGAAGAGGAATTTAAAGATTTCCCAATAATGATAAAAAAAACTGAATTTGATTTCTAATTTAATTACTGATACTGGAAATATAAAGTAATTCCTGTCAACAACGAGAACTTGAAGAAATTGGAAAAGTTCACTGATAGCTTAATGAAAGACTACCTGACCAGCAATCAATTGCCGCTGATTTGACTCATAAGTCATTAAGTCCATATATAAGATTCACTCAAAAATCGTATGTGGTCTTATTCCGGAATCGTATATGTGGATTTAATCCTCGTAGAGTTAAAACACTTAATGTTGAGCACTAAAATACTCAAAAACTTAGTGCTGAGCATTGAAATTTTCAAACACTTAGTGCTGAGCATCAAAACACTCAAAATAAATTTTAAAACACATATTAAATAGTAATTAATATCTGTTGGTAGCAACTGGAAGCTTCAGACATCCGTCTACTATACAAGATCAAAATCTACTTTTTTTCCCTATAAAAATGAATAGCCAGTAGTCAAAAAAGTAGACTTTAGCTATAAGTAGCCATTGACTACTTTTTGAAAAGTAGCTTTTGGTTACAGTAGCCATTTGGTAACTATAGCCAAAATACAACTCTGTTGTATTAAACAGCTTTATGAATTCTCGAGAACATTTTCAATGAGAAAAAGCTCTAACATCGAGCTGTTTTCCCACTGATGACAAAATAAAATTTAAATATAAGTCGTTGGATTACACAATAAATAAATTTTGTCAAATTTCTTTTAGAACTTAGTTTATTCTAAAATATTTATAAATTAGAAAGGAAAAAGAAGAAGCAAAGAAAATATTTTTGTTCAACTTCGCTTGAGTTTTTCCACCTGTCGAGTTTCTTTTCTCGCTTAATTTTTCTGTACTGAATTCTCATACAATAGACAAAGAAAATGAAACTTTTATTTATTTTATTTTATTTCTTCGCATTAAACATAGCTTGCTATGTTTAGAAATGAATAAGACAATGAAATTCTTTGGTAAGCGAAAATATCAAAGGGGAAATAACTCTTGATAGCAAAAAACATTTAAGCATAAAACTTCTGTATTAAACTAACAAAAACAATTTTTTGTTAATTTCAAGCTACAGTTTTCCTTCGAATATAAGAGCCGGCTCTCAAAATAAAACAAAATCTTTTAATTTTGAAATTTCCAAGAATTTCCTAAAAAACTGAAATTTTCCACATTTTCTTATTTTTAACGTATTTTTTCAAAAAAAAAAAGCTCTTATTTTAGAAAGTTCCAAGGGGAAAATAACTCTGACGAAAAACAAAAGAATACCGAAAAAATGACGAAAAAAAAATTTTGTTCAAATTTTCTGCAAATTCAAAATTTTAGCTCTCCTAACAATATATTAAGAACAGTTCTTTAGCGTTGCATTAATGTAATCTAAGTGGTATAAGAGCTGGAAAACTCGTTTAAATTCAATTTTGTTTACAAATAATGACGAAAAAATGGCGAAATTTTAAAATCTTTCGTCAGAGTTATTTTTCCCTTGGAAAGTTCTTTGAAAAATTTTAAAAATGTTCTCTCTTATATTCAAGGGAAGACGGTAGGGACAGTTCCAAAAAAAAACTTTTTCATTTATCAAGCTTGCCTACTAACATTAGAAAAGATTGTGGGTCACTCAGCAGAATTTTTTGCAGAATTTCTGCAGAATTTTAGGGGAAATTTCTGCAGAATTGTGCAGAATAAAAATTTTAAAAGAATTCTGCGGAAATTCTGTCTGCTGAGTGACCCAGATCCATTAGATAAAAATAAGAACACTAAATTTTACTAGAAAGCTTTAACTTGGTTAATTTGTTAGAATTTTTTGATAGAGTTGCTTCCCCTTGGAAAATAAAATATACAAGAAAAATAAATATCTCTAATTTTGTAAGAAATTGCTTCAAATATTTTTTATGCACTTGAGAGAAAACTATTTATGGTGTTGTGTGTAATAATAAAAAGCTTATTGATGATAAAATTCTTACATAACATGTCAACAGAGAGAAATCATATATATATAAAGTTTTAACTCATGCGTATACTTCATTGAATTGAAAGTGAAAAGAATGAGAAAAGTTTATGAGTTTATTCAAATATTTACAAACTTTTCGTATATCATAACTTCATGAGAATTTCAAGTTTGAAATGAAAAATGACAAGGCTTACTTTGTTTGCTTATTTGCTTTTCATAAAACTCTCATTAAAACTCATTACATAAACATTTTTAGCATCCTTTTGTGTGACTATTTAAATATCAATTTGACTCTAACTTTTTTTTACTCAATTTACTTCAAATTATAATTTGTCACTAAAAATATTTACTTTGGCGCTATAAGCGAACGAAGTATTGTTTTTGTATTTTCTGAAAATCAGTTTTTTCCACTTTTCTCGAAATCTAAGCATAATTGACTTTAGGTGTCTTTTGATGAAAATTGGAGACTGACAATACCGATCTAAAACAAAAAACCGCTTGTCAATTGGTCACTCCTAGCCCGAGTAATGGCTCAAAAACCGCAGTGGGTGTCTGTGCGTGCGTCTGTGGACACGATATCTCTTCAGGATTATGTTTTTTGCCAAAATTTTTGCAGATTCGTGATCAGCGACCCAAAATTAAGGTTGTATCAAATTTTGGTGAAAATTGGTGCAAGTGAAGTGCATGGTGCACCATGGGCTTCAGGTGCTAGGGCATGATGTCAAAATCGATTTTTTTATAACATAGGAGTATGACATATCGTTGGAAAGGTCTTGACGCGTAGATCACGATGGTATATAAAATTTTCTGGATAACGTCGACCCAAGGTCAGTGCAAGCCGATGAATGGCAGTACATGGTGGTCCGGCATGGTGTTGATCGGAAAAGCGTAGATTATCGTTTGATGAAGCCAAACGTCAAACAACTTATAACACTAATCTGTCACATTAACTAATCAGCAACAGTGTGCGAACGAAGCTCGCATTGGTCACATTAGTGTTA
>JACWBX010000315.1:4565-20177 GCA_014622435.1 Polypedilum pembai
ATTTACATTAAAAATAAAAAATTTTGATGCGTAAATTTCGTATTATTTATTTTCATGTTTTATGCTATTTATTATTAATGCAGCAAGAATTGCATTCTTTTCTTATTAGATATATGTGACTTTTAACAACAAACCGTAAAGCTTTAGCTAATCTGATTGTTGACTAACAAGAGCTCAAAGTTGACTATGAAACCAAAATGTCGAATTGTAAACAAGTGAAATTTTCAAATGCTTCAAATAAGCCGAGATAAACTGCTAGCTTGTAAGAAATCTTATTTTGTACTTATTTTAGGAACAATCAACGTATTTCTAAGAAGCTAGCAGCCTTACTTGGTACGTCTACCATTTATTTTATTATCTTGTTTAAAAAATATTTTTTCAGCAATTTTTTTGCTTTTGTTTGCTATGTCTGACTATGGAACTTGTATGATGAAAGAACTTTCCCAAATTACATGCTGGTCATTGATAATAAAGTAGCGAATAAGAATAAAAAGATTAAGCATACATTTGGATTAAAAAATTTCTTCTTTAATATCTTTATATAATGTCATTTAATAAGAATTTTTTAAAGGAAAAATTAAAAAATTTGAAAAAAATGACGGTTAATAAAAATGGAATTTTGAAATTTACCAAAAATTTTGAATTTAATCGAATATAAGAGCCGGCTCTAATAATAGAGAGAAAACGGTAGCACTGATCGTCGAGTAGATCTACTTGTTTAAAGTATAGTATCAATAGAGTAGTATCAATCGAAGAACACATTTTAATTGACTTTTGTTTTATTTCTCGTTAGTGTTTATTTAGGTGTAGTAAAAAATAAATATCAATACATTTTACTAAAAATAATTTACTTCGTGTTGAAAAAAATAAAATTTATTACAAAAGATTTTAAAGGAATTTTTATTAGAGTATATCCACTTAAAATGCGACAATCCTTTTCTATATTTAGTGTATTTTTGTTTATTGACTCATCATTTAAGTCAAATTTAGGATTTTATTTATATTTTCTAAAACATTCACGATGAAGTTTTAAATAAACCATGCCAAGTTTCCATTTACGGATTAGTGTACTTTAGCGCAGTTTTGGGGTCACGAATCAGTGTTTGTTAACAAATTACAAGAAGAACAAATTCGTTTTCATAAACAGAAGCTTAAGCCTTAAATACAATTGTCACAGCATAGTTGAATTGACAAATTTCACGTTTAGTTGTCAGCTGTTTAATTTTACTGCATTAATTAGAACTGCTGTAAATATATCAGATCAAAGCAAGTTTCCAAATGCTTCTTTGAATACCAATTCTATTGACCTAATCATATCAAATTTACAAAAAAATTTCTATCGAAATAAACTTTGGATTTATTTACATTAAAAATAAAAAATTTTGATGCGTAAATTTCGTATTATTTATTTTCATGTTTTATGCTATTTATTATTAATGCAGCAAGAATTGCATTCTTTGCTTATTAGAATCATATTTTCGGAGTTATTAGTGACTTTTAGCAGCAAATCGTAAAGCTCTAGCTAATCTGGTTGTTGACTAACAAGAGCTCAAAGTTGACTATGAAACCAAATTGTCGAATTGTAAACAAGTGAAATTTTCAAATGCTTCAAATAAGCCGAGATAAACTGCTAGCTTGTAAGAAATCTTATTTTGTACTTATTTTAGGAACAATCAACGTATTTCTAAGAAGCTAGCAGCCTTACTTGGTCATTGAAAAGCTAGAAAAATTCAGAACAATTTTGTCTTTTACAGTTTTAGACTGGCAGCTTTCTATAAAAAGATAATAACGTTTGAATGAGGTTTCAAAAAAGTCCATAATTCGTTCGCCGCATACTGTAAAACATATGCTTGAAAAAATTTCAAAGCCTATTCATCTAGAGTATCAAACTTTAGTCAATGCATTCCGATCTACATTATTATTGTTACACTTGTCACCAACAAATGAATTATCACGACATGAATGATTTATAATTTTTTCCGACTAACAGGTCGCTAAGATTGATATAAATGTTTACTTAAATCTTTTTATTTATCAAAAATTATTTTTGACTTCATTATTTTTTGTTTACTTAATGCTTTTAATGTTGGTTTTAATTTTTATTTTTATTTTTTTTTAATAAAAGTTCAAAAATATTTCAAACTTGTTCAGTTTAAAAGAAATATAAAAATATATGAAGCTTTTATATTTGTACAAGTGTTTAAATTTAGTGAACATGTAAAAATAATACACGATAAAATGTTTCATTTATTTTTTGTTGTTATATATTTTTCTCTTATTTTATTTTCATTTATGCTTATTCATTAAAGTAAATAAATTTAAGGATAGTTCTTATTAAATATATTAAGTATTGACTAAATTTTATTACAAATTTTTTTAAACAAATTTTGAAATTTAGTTTTTGCAAAGTGCAATTGTTATGATCAAACCCTACTTAAATATTCGGAAATAAAGGATTATTTTTCACACAAATCAAAGATTTTTTATTCATTACTTGAATCAATGAAAAAGTAACTGTGTTATAGATTGGCAAACTTTAGAGCATTTTTGGTGCCAAAAAACAGTGTTTTGGAAATTAAAGTACGTTTTCTGATATTTCTTTGAATACTATTTCTAATTATTTAATTGCATTCATATTTTTTTATTCCTTTGTCGCTAGTGTTAATCAGCGTTTAGCTAGATTTTAAAAAGTCGCCGCTAAGCTTGATATATTTTTGTTTCATATCTGAGCGCATTACAGAGTGAAATTATCAAGTTCTATCTTTTCAGCTATCGAGATATCCAAAAACGCACTTAATTATTGAAATAAATTAGATTGTGATACTGAATTATTGGGTTTTTATTGCTCATTTAGAATAAATCTGACTATCAATAAACAAGGTTGAAAAATATAAATTATTTTTTAAAATGTTCTTGTTTTGAAAATTTTACAACTTTAGTTGTAAATAATTTGCTATGAAGAATGGAAAATAATTGAAAAAAATCAAAATAGATAAGAAAGTTTTAAGTTTAATTTTTCAAAAATTTAATTTACGATATCTGAATTAACATACAAATAGGAAACATTATGAAAATAAATCTGAGAGTTTAAGCAACATCGAAGAGAATTTTAACATAAATTGATGACCACTATTAATAATTATAAGAATGAATTGTGAGCTATAAGTGCGAAATTTATCCAAAGTTTTTATTTTTTCTTATAGAGCATTATTATACAATTTTAAGTTGTATAAGATCAAAATTTAAGTTTTATCGTTCTCGAAAAATCGATATTTTAGTGTGTGAGCAAAGATTAAATTCTTCAAGATTGTTTGGTTTACTTAAACAGCTCTAACTCAGTAAAATCTTGATCAGTTCAATTGATTGATTTATTTTAAACAACAAGAATTTTTAATATGCACTTTTTCATATATAAAATATGATATTTCGTTATGATATGTGATCAGTAGCTTTTACTCATAAATTTCACTTTACTTCACTCTAGTTTTTTACAGAAAAACTAGTGGATTAATTCAAAGCTCTGCAGAGCTCTGTTAAATAAAGTTAAATAGTTGATGCCAAGTATAATAAGAATGTTGTTAGGAAAATACAGCTAAGGATCAGCATTATTTTATGTCATTTTGGTGCTACCGAAGAGGTTTAAGATTAGAAACCTGTTCAACAATATGTTATGTTCAAAAATTTGTAGAATTTTTTGATAACCGTGCTCTTATTATTGGGCTTTATCCACTAAAGTATCACATTCTGAAAACAATTTTTGATGTATTTTCTTTACGTTTTATGTCATTTGAAAAGCTTTTGATAAACATATTAAAAGTTTTTTTATTTTTAAAAAAAATATTTCTTGACAAAATATAAAATTAAGGATATTGGTTATTAACATTGTTTTGGTTATTAGAACTAACAACACATTGCAAGACATCAAAAACAGTGCCTTGTATTTCTTGATTGTTTTCAGCTCGGCTCATTGTAATTCCGTAACCAGAGCCTTGATCATAAATTTTTCCAACTACATGGCTTCCATCAGTGAAGTTATAACGTCCGACCCAATAAACGCTTCTTAGTCTCACTAACGCTGACATTGAATACAAGTCTCCATTTGGAAGCCATTGACATCTACATGTTGATGGAATAGCCAAGTATGTCACATTATTTGTAACATTGTACACAACAAAACTAGTTTCCATTGTAACACCATTTAAGTATGCAGGCTCAAGACTTCCAGGAGCTAAATCATTACCTCCTGTTCCAGCACCTACATAAATATCATGTCCATAAGGATTTTTACCTACATAAAATGCATCACTTGGTGGAAGATTGTTGCCAGCATAAGGATTCCAAGAATAAGCTGAATATAAAGATTAATGGAAATATAAAACACATAGTAAAAAAAAATCCTAAATACCGTGACCGAAATCTGAATAAAATTTTTAATAATTTTGAAAAACAAAAATAATTTAACTTCATTGATTATTAAAACAAATAGTGCTTAAAAAAACATATGGATGGCTCACAATTGATAGATTATTTAAAACCTTAATTTCTCAGTAGACTTTGTTCATGTATATCCTGTGATAATTTCCAAGGTTTCTAATAAAAGCTGGTGCTTTAACTTTTTTACTGTCAGTAGACGAGCTTGAAAAATTAAATTTTTTTTTTGATCTGTATAGGTATCTGGTAATTTAATTGTTTTAAAATTTTTGTTTCACATTTTACACAAATTGTCTTCTGCTCAATTAACAATTGTATATTTCGTTTTTCACATAGTATTTTAGATAAATATTTTCAAAATTATTAAAATTTCTTCTTATGTTTCGCACAAAGTATATAAAAACTAAATGTTAAAAATTTCCTTATTTAAATTCTTTTCCATAAGTTAATTATTTAAAGTAATTTTTTAAATATGAATATACTACTTACGACATACTACTGGAGCTGCTGTTGTAGTGGCTAAATATTTCATATGTAAGAAAAAATTGAAATATTAAATCACTTATCGCACAATCAAGATTCAGTTGCCGCTTAAGATAGAGATGGCAAACTTTTTGTCTACCACTTTACTGGCAGATGTTATGTGTCAAAAGTTTTGTAGCAAAAATAACAATCTGCTGATTCAAATTTGAGAGACAAAATTTCCGCCGTAGAAGAAAATATTTTCAGAAACGGAAGATTTTACGTAAAAAATTGTATGAAAAATCCGCCGTTTTGTCCGCTACCCATTAAAATATAAACCCGAATAAGGATTAAAAATTTACTGTGAATAAAAAGAAACTTCAAAAGTTTCATTTCATAAAATCTTTTGTGAAACTTTCTCAGCGGCAGAAATGATAATAAAAATTATTATATCGTCATATTGATAAAGAAAATTTTCAAATGTTTCTCAGCTTTTAAAAAGAATAGAATTAAAAAAAAATTAAATTTTACTTACTTGTAGTAGCAATCGTAGTAGTTGTCTTAGAGCAAATTTCATTTCTGAGGGAAGTTAATGCAGTTAAATGTCGTTTACATTCATTTATTTGAGCTGTTAAATTTCTCAATTGTGCTAAATATTGATCAACCATATCATGAGCTTCAGCTCTTAATGTAAAGTTATCAGTATTCATTGAAATATTATAAACATGTAGCATCAAATTTTGAACTTGATTGTAATATGTTTGCAAAGTATTTAAAGCATTGACAGCGTTTTGAACTTGTTGAGTTGCATTTTGGCAAGTATCGATGGTTTGTGTTTGTCTCTTTCTTCTCCTTCCGAATGTTGTACTATTAATAAGACCTAAAATTTGCTGATAAGCTATAGCTTCTGCTTGTGTTGTTGTATTGTCATCAGCAAGAATGTAGTGAAGGTCAAAAATCGATTCATTCTTTAAATTATCCAAATTTGTTAATGTCTGAACAGCATCCAAAGCAGCATTTGTAAACGCATTGACTATGTCATCAAGTCTTTTTTCATCACTATCTGTTGATATTGTTGAATTATTGCTACTAGTTGTGATAGTTGTTGTCGAAGGAGTTGTTGTTGTTGTCGTTGCAGGCATGACAGATTCTGATCCGCAAACTAATATTTTATAGTTAGTTGTAATTGAATCAATTTTTTCATAGCCATCAAAATAATGCAAAAGTTCATTAATGATACTACCGGCCACAGTCGTACTAATATTGAAATTTCTTCCAACATTATCGACTGATCCAATGCCAAGAGCATTTGTGCCATTGTTAAGAGTCACAATGTAGCTGTTAGCAGGTAGTGTTTCATTTTTATCAAAAAATTGACAATTGCAGCCAGGAATTTGTGTTAAATAAAAAACATTTGATGTTTGGGATATTTTTACATTATTGTTGTAGACATAGTTTAAGCCAGGTGTAATAGAATTGTTTAACATAAATGTTCCAGGAATTAAAACCCCATCAACTTCAGTGATACCAACATAGGCTGTTGTTGCATCAACTGCAATGCCTAAAACAATTCCATCAATTGAATCTTCATTATTGTAGACTTGTGTGCCGTATGCTAAATTTTTAAAAAAAAAAAAATATAATTAAAATTTTAATACAACTTTAGTTCATTCTAAAGAACTTGTTTAAAGATGGAAAATAATTTTATGGTCATTTTTAATAATACATATTGAATGGCATTCATTTTCAATTTGTGCTCAATACATAAGAAAGAATAAGATCAATCTCGAGACCCTGCTAGTCGGAGATTATAGTGTATTTTTGCTTTGACAGATTAGTATATTTAGAGACATATTTCATTTATTTTTTCGCCTAGCAATTGTTGCTGACAAATTTGGTAATAAAGTTACTATTTGGAAGACACCAAGTTTGATAATAATTTAAAAAATTTTGGTGCTTGCTAAATTTACTCATTGAAACCTTTTCAACTACATGTTTTTCATCTAAAATTGAGGGTAAAAAATTTTTTCTACGAGTAAATATCCGCTGTTTGATCAATAATTTAAAGAAATAAGATACGACTTCTCTACATGTTTCAAAATACTATTATTCTCTAAGATTATTTTGTAAATAAAATTATAAAATTGATTGTTTATAAATGAAGCTATGGCTTGTCATTATAAAGATTATTTTAAAAATTCTTAAATTTTCTTGAAACTGATAAAAGAATGTAAAATATCTATATGTTGATTTGATGAGTACAATTTGAATGTTAATTTTACTTATTATGTATTGTTGTAAAATTCTTTGGCTTTCAAATGAGTTTTAAGGAAAAGTTTTTAGGTTATTTAAATAAAAAGTTGTATATATGAAATAAAATTTTGAGTACGAATATTAAGCAAAAGAGAATATTCCTATAATAAATTATTATTTATAAAACAAAAAAAGAAACAAATTTTTTTTATGAAATTGATGATTTCATCGATTTGATGACTATGATTTTTCCTTTGATTGCCCAAAAACTTTTGTACTTACAACAAATCACTGGTGGCTGAGTTGGTGCTTGAGTTGGTGGCTGAGTTGGAGCTTGAGTTGGTGGCTGAGTTGGAGCTTGAGTTGGTGGCTGAGTTGGAGCTTGAGTTGGTGGCTGAGTTGGAGCTTGAGTTGGTGGCTGAGTTGGTGCTTGAGTTGTCACAGTAGTTATAGGAACCTTTTTTGTAGTTGTCGTAGTAGCTTAAGAAGATTTTATAAAGAAAATAAATAATTTTTTATTTTTTTATTTGAATTTTCTCGTATATCTTCAGAGTGAAAAGTTTTAAATTAAACTTTTGAAAATTTTAAATTAAAAATTTAAAAAAAAGCAACATTATAAAAAAAATAATTTGAAATAATTATTATTAAGGTCTTAAGTTTTATAAAGAAAAAGTTTAAATAAAATTTAAGTTTCATCAAGCCTATTAAATTAAAACCGTAAACTCAAAGAAATTTTATTGTTCAGAAATTAATTTTAAAGAATTCATGATAAGATTTAAAAATTTGAATTTCAAAAACTTACTATTTAGAACACATTGGCAGTTGCTTTTACTCCATCGTCCATTCACGCAACCTACTTTAGGCTCTTTATTGATGCAATCACAATTGCATTTTTTATAATTCCACACTTTGTTTGGTGAACATTTGTGATTTCTTGAATAAGGACAATAACATTCGCACCAATCATCATCCCATTCTTGCCAGTTGATGCAACTTGATTCATTGAGTTCTGGTGGGCATTGACATTGACAAGTATTTCTATTCAATACTTGAGGATAAAAACAATCTCTTGATCTTTTTCCACAATGACATTCACAATCATGCTTGTCGAAATAAAAAGGCTTTTTACAAGCTTTTGTTTTGCATGAACGATGTCTACTATGACTGTGGCCTTGCACAGTTAAAATTGCAAGAGCTGTATAATAAAAGCTTACTGAAAATCTCTTGAAATAATGAAAATCTAAATTTCACTGACCACATAGGAATGCTAAAGTAGCAATAAATTTTTTTTCCATTTAAAATTATTTTCACGTCTTGACTTCAGTACTTCAGTTTATAAACTGTTTTCTAGGCTCGATAAAATGATAAAATATTATTAACCATATGTGTTTAATGATGACTCGTCGAAAATTGCTCAGTGAGCAGTACAAAAATTAAGTAAAATTAAAAACTCGACTTAAAGTTTAATTTTGTTGAATTTTTCAAAACTAAAAAAAAGAAAAGATGAAAAATTATAAAAACTAATAACTGTTTAGTGTACGAATTCAATTTTTAAAATAATAAATTTTTTATTTGAATCTTTTATGTTTACTCTACTCAATGAATTCATCCAAATAGCCACACACATACTTAGATAAATAATCAAACGAAGTAGAGTGAAATAAGCAAAAATATTTACTTAAGAGGTCTGCATAGCTTGGAAATTAAAAGGAATGGAAAGTTTTTTTTATTAAATTTAGGTTAAGCTCTTCATAAAACTATTGATTTTTAAAGGATATTATTTTTATGAAGGTAAATAAAACTAGAAAAAATATATTTTTTACACATTTATGAAATTTAAAATGTAGCGCACACAAGACTATTTTAAGGACTTGTAAGATCTTTAACAACTTTAGAGAGCCATCAAATAGGTTTTGAAAGTTTTAACTTAAGAATAAATGAAATCAGTTTTAAAATATTAGGCAGTTGCATAATTTGATATCTACACATTTAAAGTGTTAACAAACCTGAAATTTATTGTGACTAAAATTTTTTAATTCAAATTTTTTTAAATCAATAAGATTTATACTTATAAAAGAATATAAAAACTTATTTTGATTAGAACATAGCAGTTGTAGTTGTAGTGATCGAATAAAAATGAGTTTGAAAACAAACCTATTAGTTAAATAATATTTTAAAATTGCTATTTTAATTACAGACAAGAGTTCGAATAAATAACCTTGTTCTTTTACAAATCGTTTACAATTTGGGCAAACGCAAAAAAAAACGGGAACTTTTGTTGTTGTTGCTCATTTTTATGAAAATTTTTCAGTTTTTTGCAGTCGCTTCCTGCATTGTCCTGTAATGTTTTATCCGCTTCTTTTATGAATAAAGAAGCATTTCATGTTTAAATCGTGACTCTAAATGCTTTAATTTGTGAATAAATAATGAAGAACAATTTTCTAGATCTGTTGCTTAAAATTTTGCTCATTTAAAAACAGCAACAAATACAATTTTTTTAAAAAGTTTTGATAAATTTCATCGAAATCAACGCTTTTAGATTGAGAATTACAGTAAAATTGTTACATAGAAACTTAAGTTACTGGACAATCTATGTAATCAAATGATTATTGAACTAATAAACAAATAATTTCATTGAAAAAAAGATGATTCGAAAACGACCAATTTTCTTAATATTCTTTTTACAGTTTATTAAAAATGAATTATTATTCTTTAAGAAAATCATTCAAACTCTCACTTGATGTATTGAAACAGTTTCCATATTTCACTGTTTTCTTAATATTTGAACATTTTCAATTTATTTTGAGTTTTCAAACTGAAATCAAACTTTATTTTATTTTACTTTTAATTAAAAAACCTAAAAAAATTCTCTAGTTTTTAAATAAAGTAAACCGATTTGAGATTGATAAAGCAGTTTTAGAGAAATCGCGGAATACTAAAAACATCAAATATCTTTTCACGAAAATTATTCGTAAGCAACGGTCCTGAAAATTGATATAACTTTTCATCAACAAAACCAATTTCCTTCGTTAATATCTCAAACTGTAGTACTAATTGGTACTACAGAATGGCGTATTAGTTTCTATTCAAGGTTATTTCAGTTAAGAGAAATTATCGTTCAAAAAGCGTTGCTTACGAATAATTTTTTTTTGCGTTTACCCATATAATATCTTACGTTAAATGGGAAAGAGATTCCATCCATTCTTTTAAACCTGTAATATTTCATATTGCGAAATCTAGAGAAATATTTCTAGATTTTTTGATACAATGTTCAACTCGAGAAAAATTTATAGTAAAAATCAGAGTCCGAAACCGTTTTGTTTTTTAGTCGCGACTAACTAAAATTCAACTAATTTTTAGTTGATTAAAAATAAAACACTAATCGGCTAAATTTTAGTTGTTTTTTAGTTGAAAATTTTAGTCGGTTAAAATGATCGACTAAAAATCAACTAAAATTTAACCGATTAAAATCTTTGGTTAAATTTCAACTAAATTTTAGTTGTTTTTTAGTTTAAAATTTTAATCGACTACAAATTAGTTGAATTTTAGTTAGTCGCGACTAAAAAACAAAACGGTTTCGGACTCTGGTAAAAATATACTAAACTGTAATTATTTAGTAAGTATTTAAGAATTTAGAAACGTCTTTTAGAATTACTTTTTCTAGATTTATTTTTTTCCTTTTCAATGCTTTTGATACATTTTTCCTGCATTTTTGAAACATTTAATAAGAAACGTCAATTTATAAATTTTAAAAATAGACATTTATTTTATTTATGGACATACAGATATTTTATTATCTGTTTAAAAATTATTGGTTCATGATGAAGTGGCACATTGCAAAACATCAAAAACAGTACTTTGTATTTCTTGATTGTTTTCAGGATGGCTCATTGTAATTCCATAGCCTAGATCATAAACTTTTCCAACCTCAAAGCTTCCATCGGAGAAATTATGACGTCCGATCCAATAATAGCTTCTTAGTCTCACCAATGCTGGCATTGAATACAAGTTTCCAGTTGGAAGCCATTGACATCTACATGTTGATGGAATAGCCAAGTATGTCACATTATTTGTAACATTGTACACAACAAAACTAGTTTCCATTGTAACACCATTTAAGTATGCAGGCTCAAGACTTCCAGGAGCTAAATCACCATTTCCTGTTCCAGCACCTACATAAATATCATGTCCATAAGGATTTTTACCTACATAAAATGCATCACTTGGTGGAAGATTGTTGCCAGCATAAGGGCTCCAGGAATAAGCTGAAAATAAAAATTAAAAGAATTAAGAAGCCATGAACCTAAATCCCGAATAACCAAAAATACGTTACGCTTTCTGTTTGCTTGCTTTTAGCATGCTACAGAATGCTAAACAGAAAGCATAATGTATTTTTGGTTATTTGGGAATATATTTCAAATTACTTACAACATACTACTGGTGCTGCTGTTGTAGAAGCTAAAAATTTTTGTTGATGAAGAAAAGAGAAAATTTAGTTAAATTATATTTTTAACTTTTGAATAAATTAGAAAAAGAAGTGATTATTCTGATATTAGTTATGCAAAAAGGTTTTTTTCAATCTACACAATTTACTTAATCTTATTCTTCTTGTTAATTGATTTTGTCTAGAAAAACTTTAATTTTTTTATTCTTGAATGATTTTTTACTCACTTGTAGTTGTTTGAGAACAAACTTCATCTCTTATTGCAGTCAATTCAGTTAAATGTTTTTTACATTCATTTTTCTGAACTGTTAAATTTCTCATTTCTGCTAAAAATTGTTTATACTTATCAAGTACTTCAGGTCTAAGTGTAAAATTAGGAGTACTTTGTTTGACGTAATAAAGTTGCATTGTTAAATTTGTAAGTTGATTGTAATTAGTTTCAATACTAGTTACCGCATTGCTGGCAATTTCGACTTGTTGAGTTGCATTTTGACAAGTATCAATAGTTTGCCTTTTTCTTCTTCTTCTTGCTACTGTGTTATTGACAAGATTCAAAAATGTCTGATAAACAAAAGCTTCAGCTTGTGTTGTTGTGCTATCATTAGAAATAATGTTTTGAGCAATTGAAACCATTTCATTCTTCAAATTGATGATATTGAACAAAGATTGAACAGCATCCATAGCAGCATTTGTAAATGCATTGACTGAATCATCAATTCTTTTCTCATAACTGTCAGTTGATGTTGTTGAATTATTACCACTAATTGTTGTTGTCATAGGAGTTACTGTTGTCGTTGCAGGCATGACAGATTCTGATCCACAAACTAATATTTTATAGTTAGTTGTACTTGCATCAGGAAGATAGCCATTGAAATAATGCAAAAATCCATCAATTACACTACCAACAACAGTTGCATTAATATTGAAATCCTTGCCAGCATCATCAGTTGTTCCAATGCCAAAAGCATTAGTGCCATTGTTAAGAGTCACAATGTAGCTATTAGCAGGTAGTGTTGCATTTTTATCAAAAAATTGACAATTGCAGCCAGGAGTTTGTGTTAAATAAAAAACATTTGATGTTTGGGAAACGTGTATACTGTTGTTATAAATATAGCTTAAACCAGGTAAAGCTGAATTGTTTAACATCAATGTTCCAGGAATAAAAATTCCATTAACTTCAGTGATACCAACATAAGCTGTTGTTGCATCAACTGCAAAGCCTGCTACAATTCCATCAATTGAACTTTCATTGTTATAGACTTTTGTGCCGTATGCTAAATTTAAAATGAAGTAATAAAAATTTTACATAATTTTATTTAAATTTCGATTTTTTTATCAATCAAATAACTCAAAGTACGGATTTCATTAGGTTTTAATCAGTGCTGTTTTCTTAGACGTTTATGTAAATTTAGTTTTTTTCTGAAACATACAAAAATATAGACATAGAGATCAATAAATAAAATTTGTCTGCATAATAAAAATCCATGAAATCAATGAAGTTTATTTTATGAAGAATATAAAATAGTCAGACTTTTGTTTTAAAATTTATTCTGCCTTAGTGTGGTAAAAGTATTCGAAATAGATCGGAATACTTTAAATGACCATTTTCAATAAACGGGCTACACGGACAAATGTGAAAAGTCGCTTTGATTGACTTGATCTCACTGAAAAAGTTATAATTTGCCTTCAATAACCTATCACTACTTATTAAATACTTTCCCAACTGAAATGCGTACTAAGAGAACTTGAGCAATCAAACGACTCAAATATTTTTAAAATATTCTTTTCTTTCACAACGATAAACAACCTGAAGTTAGAATATTGTGAAAAAATTTCAATATTTCAATAATAATTTGATCATTCAAAGTTTTCAAATGAGTAAATTTATATAAATATTAAAATTGAATTTTTTCCCTGATCAACATCAATCAAATTAAAACATTTTGTGGTAAATGATCGATTTTAAAGCAATGAAATTTTTGAAAAATTTTGAAATTTTCTACTTCAGTTTTTGTTTCAATTATTCAATTTTCCGATTTTCTGAGGCTAGATTAAAACTTTTATACTTACAACAAATCACTGGTGGCGTAGTCGTAGGAGCTTGAGTTGGTGCCTGAGTTGGTGTCTGAGTTGATATAGTAATTACAGAAGCCTTGGTTGTAGTTGTCGTAGTAGCTTTAGAAGATTTTAAAAAGAAAATAAATTATTATTTCTCGTTTATTTTAAGAATAAGAATGTTTAAAGTTGACTGCTACTTTAGATAGTTAACTAGACTATCTTTTGTAAGAAGAAATTATTGGAATAATAATTTAGGTTCCATAAAGATTTTTAAAACTGAAATTGTAAATTTCAATAATACATACAGTCACAATTGCATTTTTTATAATTCCACACTTTGTTTGCTGAACATTTGTGATTTCTTGAATAAGGACAATAACATTCGCAATAATCATCATCCCATTCTTGCCAGTTGATGCAACTTGATGCATTGAGTTCTGGTGGGCATTGACATTGACAAGTTTTTCTTTTCAGTACTTGAGGATATTTACAATGCTTTACTTCACATGAACGATGTCTGCTATAACTGTGGCTTTCCACATTTAAAAATGCAAGAACTGTATAACAAAAATTTACTGAAAATAATTTTAATATTGAAAATGTAAATTTTACTAACCACACAAAAGTGCCAAAGTGGCAATAAATTTTTTTTCCATTTGAAATTATTTTCACGTCTTGACTCGAGGACTTGAAATTAAAAACTATTTCCTCGACCAAATAAAGTGATAAAATATTATTGAGCATATGTGTTTATTGATGTCACGACGAAAATTTTTCAGAGAGCAGTTCGATGACGGATCAGTACAAAAATTAAGTAAAATTTATTATTTGCCTTGAAGTTTAAATTTTGTAGAACTTTTGAAAAACAAAATAAGATTAAAGAATAAAACAAGATAAGATATTATTCGAATTTTTGACATTTACCATACTCAATAAATTCGTACTAAAAGCCTCATACATTCTTATATGAATAATCAAACGAAGTAGAGCTAAAATAAAAACAAAAATATTTACTTAAGAGGTCTGCATAGCTTGGAAATTAAAAGGAATGGAGAGTTATGTGTTAAAATTTATTTTATTAAACTTGCATTTGGCTCTTCAAAAAACTAGTGATTTTTAAATGATATTGCTATTGAAACAAAAAGAACGTAGTAGATCAGTCTCGACGTCCTGCTAGCAGAAGGTTATAGTGCATTTTTGCTTTGATAAATTAGTATGTTTGGTATTTCAAAATGTTTCGTCCAACACTTGTTTTCGACAAGTTTTTTAATAATATTATTTGGAATGCAACGAGTGAGTAAAAATTCATGATTAAATCTATTCGAGTACAATTTCATGAGTTATTTAACTAAATTTTATTTTCGACTTACTCACAAAATTTTACTCGAGTCTATCTTCTTCCCTCAATTACTATAGCCAGCTTCTTTTATTTAAGGAAAGACGATATGTCTTAGTGCTGTGAAAGCATAATTTTAAAAAGATTTTTTGACAAAATAGCGCTGTATTAACATTTATTAGCAGAGTTGTTATGGGCGAAGGGCGAAAAAAAATTTTATTTTTAAAATATCTGTTTATTGGGTTTTTGTTTGTAATAATTAATAAATAGCATGGAAAAAATAGTGAAAAAATTATTTTCCAAAAATTCGATTTTTTCGGACCCAAAAACTGTTTTAAGTAGGTATTTTACGCCTATATTTATGATTGAAAATTCATAAATCTCGACCAGTTTATCGTTTCCTTAGCATAGTTCTTATCTAAGACAGTAAACCCAACAGCATATGCTGTGGTCCATGCCAAGTTATTTCCAAAAATATTTTAGAATTGCTTGAAATAGTTTCGAAATAAATAAAAATAACATAAAATAATAAATTTCATTGAATTTCAGTCTGGCATCGTGAAGTAAATTGAAAGAAATTCATCAAAATTCACCATTTTAAAATAGTTTGCAAGTATTAGCTTCCTTT
>JACWBX010000316.1:0-12894 GCA_014622435.1 Polypedilum pembai
CACACTTTTACTTTATTTCCTTTTCTTCATTTTTTTTTCATTACACACTCAACTCTCAAGTATTTGTTCTTTCCTTTAAGGGCAAGCGAAAAAATTAGGGTTCGGAATTATGCAGATAAGAAGAAGAAGTATGCGCATAATTTTCTTCTTCTTATTGATTTTTCCATACAAAAATGAATAAGAAGAAGAAAATTATGCGCATACTTCTTCTTCTTATCTGCATAATTCCGAACCCTAGAAAAAATAAAATTAAATTTGGGTGATGCTTAATAAACGACGTAGCATAAATTATTTAGAAGAAGTTCATAAAAAATCTCAGTCTCGGTCGAAATGAAAACACACGAGGAAGAAAATTTCTTAAATTGCTGCTTGCTAAACAAGGCATTGGTGTGAAATAAGAAATAAATTTTTTTCCAAATGGTCTTTTGTTATTCGTCCATTTATTGTGTATGTGTGTTTTTTTCCTTTTTATTAGATTTCTTATTGCAGATTTTTCAACACTTTAGATTTTATTAGTACAAATGGAATTAAATTAGGATGACAAATGTGTCATGAATAAAATGAAATTCAATTATGTTAAATCACAGCTCTTTTGTGATTTTTGTTTTGTTTAGTTGGAATGATTGAAATTTTTAAGAAAAAATGAATTTTTATGCAAATACAAAATAACACTAAACCGAAAGAACTTTCACTTTAAATCTCGTTTGAATACATTGCGGTATATTAGAGCACTTAAAGATAATTCAAAGCACTTAAGCGCACAAAAACGCACTTCAGTGCACGTTAAAGCACTTGAAACGAAATTATTTCTCCTATAATTTTTCAAAAATTTGAAAAGCTTCCAGAAACTTTATAATTTATTTCTCTTACAATTAATTTTTTTCTATAAAATTTCGTCAAGATTTCAAGTTGTTAATAAATAACTTCACATTAATAAACTTTTCTTCACTTCTTCTGATTTAAATTAAACATTGAATAATGAATTGAGCACTCTTTATATCAGTACTGATTCCAAACCATTCACAATAATACAAAAAAGAAAAAATTTTGAAATAAAATATTCAGATCACATACATAAAAGGAAAAAGAACACTTTTGAATATCAAAAAGTAAAGTAAGTATGATAAAAAAAACATGAAGCTTGCACATAAATTTTTATGAACGACAATCGGATTTAGTTAATGGAGCGAACTTCAAGGTGCTTTCATACTGAGGTAGTTTGATTTATTATTTCTAATAGTTTTTATGAGAATTATTATTATCAACGTAATGCACTTTATGTGCACAAATCAAAAAAGCTTTTGTCTTACAACTAAAGCTAAATCATTAGCTCACAAGTAAGAAATATGAAATAAGACAATGTCAGTAATTAAATTGAGCGAATTGTAACGAAAATAAATTGTCGACAATGTAAAGTAGCAAGAAAAATAATGAAAAAAAAACGAGAAAACAAGGAAAATTAATTAGAATGCAAATGAAAAAAGCAATGGATTTTTAGCGACTTAATTTGATTAAACGACTTCAAAATTAAGTTAGTAATGTGTTTTTTTTTTGTTTGAGACACGAAGAAAAGAAAATTTCCATGAAATATTACTGCTAATCATGATTATGAAGGAATTATAATTTAAAAAGTTGCTTTTTTAAGTAATTTTTACTTTTACTTTAGACATTTAAAATCTTTAATCATTTTATAATGATTCCAATAGAATATAACGCTATGTTTTCATGACGGAATTTTTCAGAAGTTTTTTATCGGTACCGACGGGCGAATCCTAATTTTTGAATCTTGTTCACCTTTAGTTTACAAAATTCAATTTATTTAAAACCAAAAAGATTTTCAAAATTGACATATGACTGTAAATGATCATATAAGAAGTTAAAGTAAGTTACGGCTGTTTGTACAGACAAAACGTTTATGAAAACTACTTAAAGCGATATCTATAAACATCTAAGCGGATTTTTATCTGCGCAGACAGTGAAGTGCTAAATTAAATTCTTTTAAATCAGAAGATTGAAAAATTAAGTAAACTTTTCTACTTAAACGTATTAATTTTCTAAATAGATCTGCAAAAATTTAAAACATTTTTTTATTCGTTTTTCATTAACTTATCAGGAAAAGGAATTGTTTCTAAAGAAAATTTGAACATTTTCCCTCTTCATTCTTACAGTTTTCTTTCTACTTCGAAGTTCTTTCATTTAATTGCAAATGTCGATTAAGAAAATGAAATGATGGAAGTGAGGGACAACAAAGTAAAGAAAGAAAAGTAAAACGAAGAAAATTAATTAAAAAGAATTTTCCTCACAAGACTTTTTCCATGCAAATTCAGCACATTGAATGCAATTGAATTAAATTAGTCATAATTTACTTTTCTGTTCATTCTCGAGAGCATTGTTTGTTGCTACATTGCATGATTGAATGAGTTTACATGTTCATACATCATTTATCATGTTTTTGCATCCAATTTGTTATAGTTCTGACTAACATGTAAGCATATGCTTGTTTCTTATCTTAAATTATTCAAATTTGCAAAATTACTTACTTTCTCTAACATCTTTTGAGAAAATAATTGCTTATCAGAGTATTTGCAATAATTATTGTCTTGTTATCATGTCAGCAATATTCAATTATTAAATTTTCATATTGATGAATAATTCAATTTGAGATTGTTAGTAAAATTTTGACATTATGGAAGTGCAAATTACTTTATTAATTGATGACAATTTAATGATCAAGATTCATGTAAGAATTTGAATTTTAGATGAATAAATGTGAAAAAAAATAATTTTAATGTCGTTTGGAAATTCAAGATATTGTCTAGGTGCTCTCAAACCGTTTGTTATATTCAAAAAGAGCATTCCGATCTTTTTCGAAATTTTAAACGTAAAACCATCTAGAATATTGGAAAATATAGAATAAATTTTCCCTTGAAATAAAGATTTTTAAAAATCTAAAAAAGCTTTAGCCAATTAATTTGATTCTTAAATGAAATCGATAAAAAATTTTCTATTTAAAATAGTTTACAATCATTCATCGATTTTTTTCTCAATCTAACTCTAATAAAATTTTATTCAAACAAAAAACTTTCTTTTTTTAGCAAAATCATGCAAAAAATGTATCATCTGGCGAATCAAAAATACCCAAACAAATTCAAAGGAAAAGTTTTCTATTTTTTGTGTTGTTAACAAGCCGCCACTACCAGAATGAAGTAGAAAATAACATATATTATGCAACAAGGACGGAATATAGTTCTACATATCATCATCACCATATTGCATAAATTTTAGAAGACATATTGTGCTCAATTCCTTCCCTTTTCACTTGCAGATGTGAAAAGTTTTTGATTTGCATAGTTTTGGTTCTCTCTTTTTCTCTTTCTTTCTCATAACAACAAAACTATTCGTCAGTGATATTGAGCAATTTCGTTACTTTTTCCACACATAAAGGTTGTTAATGAACTGGCAAAATGTTGACATCGAAATGAAAATGTTCCTTCATTATTCACCAAATTTCCTTACTTTCTTACTTTTCTTTTTGTGTCATGCTGTAAGTATAAACATTCTCAACATATTTTACTGCCAGTTATGTTTATATATAGAGAGACTCATTCGTTAACTCATGTTAAACATATAAACGACAAAGGGGAATAGAATATAAGAAATGATTCATATTATCACATAACTGAGCTTTCATTTTCTCCTGCTATTTATGTGAAACACTTTGGTAAAGTAATATTAGTTAAACAACAATTTTTTATGAATAAGCTGTAGAAAGGGATAAATTTTTAAAATTTATAATGAAAAAAAAAATGTTTATCAAATACATATCGCTCAAAGCTTCTTTAAATAGAGAAAAATTGCTGCTATCAAAGTTTCTGTACTCTGCAAGTTACTGTATTAACTCGAATATAAGAAACTTTCGGATTCAATTTTCGAATTCAATTTACGAATTAAGTTGTGTCTCAGACCTTGCTTAAACTTAATCGTTCAAAGCAAAATGTTTAAAAACATTACTTAATAGGGTTCGGCAACATGCGTAAAAGAAGAAGAAGTATGCGCATATTTTTTCTTCTTTTTCTGATTTTTGTATGAAAAAAGTGAAAAAGAAGTATACGCATACTTCTTCTTCTTATACGTATTTTGCCGAACCCTATTACTTATTAAATTATAAACAGTCAAACACCCTTAAATATTTTTTTTCTATCCAAAGAAATCAAATCAAAACACAAAAATCTTTTTTCGATATTTTTTATTGAATTTTCTCAGTGTCAATTTCATGTGTTTTCAAGGTTAGTTTTCTTATTCTCACATACAAATACTCAAGTCAATCTGCCTTGCGAGCATTCTTGTGGTGATGGTGAAATAACACATAAAAAAGAAAACGTTCAGAGCGAGCAAAAAAAGGAAGAAAAAAAATTATTTATCGCAGAAACGGAGACAGAAGTCTGAAAATTGTGAGGGGTTGAAAAGAGCAGCATTTTTTATTTAGGTGACTTTCATGCCATAATACATAAATTTTTATTTCCGTTCACTCCGTCTTTATCGATGATATTTGTGAAGCGAAAGCGGTCGATTCCAGGAAAACGGAAATAATCCTATCTTCCGTCCACATGAGAACGTGCCAACATTTAACTACTCGCTTTTGATCTTTAATTTATTTATACGTGCATTTCATGCTTTAAGAGCATTTTATGGCTTTTCTACTTTATTACCTCATACTCTCTTATTTTTTTTCTTATTTTCTGCTATTTATGTACTCTTACTATAAATTCAATAGTTTTTCCCAGGTGTAGACACATGTTGCTCTAATTTCCTTTTTTTTGTACTTTGAGATTATATTAATCAGAATAAATTATCAAAAACCTGGCGTGGTAATGCAAAAAGAACAAAAGGGAGCAAACAAGAGTGAATTGAAGCAAATGGTAGCAATAAAGAGCAACTTTTTTGATCTTTGTTACTTTTTGTGTGTCTACGCTTGGAGTTTTTCTTTTATCTTCAAATTAAATTGCACTTTGTCAAAGCTTTGAAACAATAAACAAATCTTTGGAAGCTCAATATGAAACAAACAGTTGAAAAATTTTGATTTTTTTAAAACACGCTTAAAATATTGAAAAAGAAATTTTTACCTGATAAATTTAACATATTTTTTAAATATTTGGAACCGTTTGCGCTCTTGCAATTCAAATTAGTGAGATTACAAACTGTTAGATCCCCAAAAGTCAAATAAAATTTCAAAAGTTTCAAATAATAACAAAAAAACTAAAAGAACTGCGCATAAAGTCTGCTATCTACTCTTTCATCTCAACTCTTCTTGTTTTCATACTAAAGGCATTATTTATTGCTCCTCGCATACTCTTCGGAATGGAATTTAAATAGCATTTTCTTATTGGATGATCTCGTTTTGTTTTATGTTTTATGAAGTTTTTCTTCATTTTATTTAAAGTTATAAAATGAATAGAGAAAGAAAGTGGAATTTAAATTGATGAAAAAAAATTTATTTATATCAAATTTTCTCATATAGGCTATGCACTTCACAAGCCACTTCATATTTGATGTGATTAGAACTGATTTCTGACCTCTAACTCACAACAGCTCAATCATCCACGTATAAATAATCAAATTAATCAATATTATCAGCAGCACAGATTTATTTTCTTTTCTTTTTTTCTCTCGCTTATGGCAAGTAATTAGATTAATTTCTACAGAAGGATGTGAGCAATAATAATTTTTTATTGACTTATCATCTGCGAAATGTTGAAAGAAGGAGAACCATCAATAAATAAACAAATATTTTGCTATTAATTGAGTGGATTTATGTTGCTATTAATTATCGCCTTCTTTTCTTTATGTTCATCAGCATCAAAATTATCTTATGAGAAGTTGTTGGCTTTAATTAATTGGTATGATAAAGAAATAACTTTAAAAAGCCTCTGATAATTTTATTGTATGTGTTAGATGCTCAATTAATCAATGAAATCTTTTCAAGATCAATTAATAAATTTTTCAACTTGAAATATTGTAAAAGAATTTTTTCATTTATTCGAGGCATTAAGCCTCAGAATTTTTTCTCAAATCGCTAAAATAATCAATTTCATCTGAGAAGAACTGAAGAATGCCTATTTCGATTACTGGAATTTCTAATTTAGAGGAATTCAACCTGAAATATGTCAAATGCATGCATATAGTGAACATCGTATTGGAAAATTGTTTATATGAATGTGGTCGCAATTGAACTTTGTCTCTGTGCATTTTAATGGGATATTGTTTGATTTTCTGCTTCAATTTTTGCGGTTGGAAATTATTTTTTTAAACAAATCCTAGAAATAAAATAAAAATAAATTTTTTTTCATGCAAAGCCTTTTTTCTGATTAAATTTACATTTGCTTAAATGTCTAATAAGTAATAAATCTCCTCTAAGCACTGACAAAAAAACTTCGAGAAAATTCTATTACGAAAATTGTAGAGAGCGTTACGAATTGACCAAAGCGTCATCTACGATTTAAATAACAGAATTCTTTGGAAGCTTTTTGCAAGAGTTTTAAACAACCGGATATTTGAAAATTATTTTTGAAAAATTTCTATTTATATCTAATTATCTCTGATTATTTGAAATTATCTCTTAATTTCCACACCTTGACTTTTTGTCGGCGCAGTCTAATTTTTTTCATTTATCTTTTTTTAAAACTGTAGACTTTGTCAAAACAGTTATATTTAAAAGCTATAGTAAACAATTAAAAAAATGCTGAATTGATAATGAAGAATCAAGGTTATCAAAGAATACACAAAAAATCTTTATTTTTTTTCATCTATTTACTTAGCGCAAAATACACAAACCCAATTTACTTGATTAAAAAATGATTCATTACTAGAGCAAATTAAGAACTACGAAACAAACAATAAGCAGTGAAAATGTGAATAATTTCAATGAACCAGCATCATCATCATCATCGCCATCGTGCTCTTTAGATATATCATTTGAGAGAGAATTAATCAAATCCCAAATTTGATTATCGAAAACATCAAGTTGTTGATGAACACACATCTTATATAGTTGCCATAGACTGTGATCATTTAGCAATTGATTCCGACATACATCCAAATTCTCTCGTAGTTCACTCATGATAAATTCTCCATCTTCTCGTGCATCCTTTGGCAAAGCTGTGACATTTAATTTTGTGTTTGCTAGTGAAATGAGTTGAACTTGATACTCATTGACGTTTAATTCATTTTCAAGTTCTGGCCATTTTATCGAAACATGCTATGGATGATGAAATGTTTAAAATTTGAAATGAAGAAAATTATTTTTGAGAATTTTTTTCAAATTTAAAAACTGAAAAATTTAAAAAGTTTCAAAAATATTTTTATATTTTATTTATTACAAAGAAAAGAGAGCAAACTCAAAATGTCTTTTAAATTTAACTTGATTCAAATAAAAATAATAATGGCTTTTTATAACAAAAAATGTTAAATATTACACTATTAATGTAATATCACTTGATTAAGGAAATACAATCTTTATTTTGTAATTTTACTAAAACTTTCACACAAAAAATTCTTTAATGTAAAAGTTTTTCAGTAATCTTTTTCATTATAAAAATTCTCAACTATTTACAAAAAATGTTGATCCATTAAATAAACTCAAAGCATTTCAATACTGTTAATAAAATTAATTAATTTTATTAACTTCATCACTCGCTTACCTTCTGATTCAAAGAGTTTGCACTAAAGCTGATAATTAATAAAGAAAGTACAATTTCAAATAACTTTGACTTCATGACTTTACTCAACAACCTTCAAGAGCTAAAACTTTTCTGTTCTTTTCACAAATCTGCGAATATTCTCTATAACATTATCGTCTTTGTATTCTCGCTTATCTTATCTTTTGTCTTTTAAAGTTTCTTTTTCTTCAGCTACTGTAAAAGAATAATTTTTATTATTTTATTATCTTGCACTCTAAATAAAGAGAGAAATAATTGAAGGTAAAATTTTTAAACAACTAGCAGGGATTTTAACGCATTCTCGTCATCACAAAAAAGTTTCTAAAATTCAAGCTTCATTAAATTTACCGAAAACAAGAGGAAAAATTTATTAAAATAACCAAAATTTTTTGGAAAACTGTAAAAGTAATTAACTTTTATGTGTTCATCATAATTCAAGGTCGGTGAACTTTTTAATTTTGCAATATAAAATAAATTGAAATCAAAGAGTTTTCAGGCCTTGTTAGGGACAAGAAAATTTGAAAAATTTTGAAATTGAAATCTTTATATCTTATTGCTTTTTAACTTAGAAAATATTTAAAAGCCTTTAAAATTTAGCTAAAAATTATGACATTTGTAATAAAAGTTTCAAACTTTTTCATTTGTATATAAACTCAATTTAATAGTCAATTTTCATCGAGAACAGAAACAAGAACAAGAATCCCTGAAAGAAAAAATATATGATTACGAAAGTTTGCGTCTTAGCAGCCGAAAAACAAGCCAACTAAAATGATTTTATAAGCTGCAGTTTTCTACAAAAATACGCTTAAAATTACATTAATTAGTTAATCGTTTCAAAGAGTTTTAAATGAATAAAAAATTATTTTACAGCTTTTGAAATGCTTATCAAATAGTTTTGTTTGCTCTACTTTTTAGAGAATTGTCATATGGCAAAATAATTTTATATTTTGATAAATTTTACAGATAGTAGAAGATAAAAAAAAAAATATTTTTAGGGTGATGTATCAATTTTTAGATCAGTTTATTCTACTTCAATTTTTTAAATGGTAAAACTTTAATAGATAAAAGTAAATTTCAATTATAAAAACTTCTTTAAATTTCATTGTTTAAATTTAAACATGTGTTTTTATTGTTTTTAAATTTTTAGTACATTTTATTCTTTTCTCTCTCTCTATTTAAATTTCATTCTTCATCATCTTTTAATATTTCATTTTTCACATTCATATTTCCCAAAACAACAATTTCAATATATTTTCTTTTTTTTATCATTTTGATCTTCTTTATCTTTTACTCTCTGACTTTCGCACGCGTATGCAATATTTCAAAAAAAAGAAAGAGAAAAGAAATTATTATAAAAGATTTATGAGAAAGTGAAATTTTTTGCTAGCATGTACGCACAATTCAAACAACAATTTCCTTTTCATTTTCTGCATCATCTAAAATGCTTCAAGGTAGAAAAAGCTCTTTGCATTGTCAAATAATGATAAAAGGTTGAATTTTCGTTTTTATGACACAATGAAAATTTTAACATCACTGAGTGTTCGTTGACAAAAATTTTTCAATCTCAATGCACTCAAAGAGATTAAAAATTTAATAGAAAATTTTGAGCAAATAGCAAAAATTGATATGAGAAAATTTTCATTTCATAACATTTTATAATGGACAGCTTAAGCTTTAGATAATGAGAAATTATCAAATTTGAAGCTTTTGAAACTGAAAAATTTTAAACATCATTTCTTAATTATTTTAAGGCTTAAAAATAATTAATGAAGAAAACCACAAGCTCTGTCTCGTTAAATATGAAAGAAACATTGAGGAATATACAGTATTACTATTAATTTAAATAATTACATACAAAATCTGCAACATGAAAAACTGAAAGAGCAAACTGATGATGTGCTGCATGTGAAAATTTTTCGTTGAACATGTATAATTAAATTTTAATTTTAAAGCATTTTATGTTCGTGGCATTAAGCATCATTCATCAACTGCATGTTATGAGATAGAGTTGAGAGAATAAAGCAAAAAAAAATAATTAAAAGGATTCAGACTGTTTTAGCTGTTGAAATGTTTTATTATTTTATAGTAGAAAAGATATTTCAAGGATTGGAATGAAGAAATGAAATTTAAATTTTAACGGATTTTTGTAATTTAAATTTTTAAATTAAATAACTTAAATGAAATTCATATAACTTTGATAAAATCAGTAATAATAACCGTCAGTGACGTGTTAATAGTTCTGTTACAGATCATTGTTTTGTTGCAAAACTTATTCTATTGAAAATTTAATGAAATCGACCTTAAAATAATTTCAAAAGTCTTATCTGTGAAAGTCATGAAAAATTTCGTACAAAAGTGACATCAAAATTTTATTTGAAAAGATTTTGCGGTGAAATTCGTGAAAGACATGGAGTTTTGGAAAAATTTTCAGTTACACAAGTCTCATGAACGGCAATAATAGATCAACATAAAAATTTTGACGAAAAACATTTCTGGAGTAGACCAGTTAAGAAGACAGAGAGACGGACAAACAAACGGATAAAGTGCGGACAATAGCGCCTTTTTTCTTTGATGAAGATACGTTAAAAAATGAAGCTTTCAATGAACTTTATAACACTTAAAAAATAATTAGATTTAAATAAATATGTATAAACAAGTTCTATGTCTTAGAATAAAAGAATTAGAATCAATTTTATGTGGGTTATGAAACTTTTTCTTTACATCAAAAATTTTTCAAATTTCCATTACTTGTTTGAAGCTAATTTAAATCTTAATTTTATCAACTCAATGGTAATGATGAAGATAAAGAAATATGTGTGTTTTGAGGTTATGCAATTCAGTAAATGAGAAACAATAACAATGAAAATAAGAGATTTTCTCTCTACACACATTTACAAATATTTAATTTATTTTTCTCATCTCATTAGCTTGAGGAATTTCCTCATACAAAAGCGCACCCGTCAGACTCAAACATTTTTCGCTTGTGAACAATGGAAGAATTTGTTTGTAGAAAATTCTAATCAATGTTTAATGTTGGTGCTTTTGTTCTAATAAGATTTTTCTTCCTCTTCATCTCACATAGCTCGCTTTGCTTTTGTCGTAGAAATAAATAAATATGAATGTTATGGAATGAGGAGAAAATTAGCGTTGAATAATTAAAGCTAAAAAGAACTAGAAGTTTTTCCTTTTGTGCGCTGCTGAGCTCAGTTGCTTAATCTTGCTCTATAAATTTAGATCATAATTCCAAAGCACTCTAATCTGATGTTATTAAGCTCGAATTAATTTATTTATGTGACAATTTTCTTTCTCATTCATCGTGCTCATGTGACTTTTACTAAAGCCAAGAAAAACTTTGTCATATCGTGTGTCGTTGACTAAAATTACTTTTTCCTCTCATCTGTACTCATTCACATTAATCGTCTCACACATATAGGCATGGATTAAGACTTGTGGTGATTATTTTTATAGACACACATGTAGAGTTTGTCATACTTAGATGTAAATGTTACCAACTCTTATTTTTCCTTAATTAGTTTGTCTCTTTTACTTTGAGATTGATGAATTTATATTTTGTCATTTATAACTCAAAAAATTCATTTAATTTATGAAATCTAATTTTGTATTTTATCAAACTTAAAGTCAAGTTTAAATCCGCTACGTTGGAGTAGTTGGAATCGTGAGTAAAATTCTACTCAAAATCTGACATCTAAACATTTATATATTGACGGCTGACTGAAATTTGACTGTTCAAATCCAAATTTTAATGAGTTTAAACAAGAATTTGAGATTCAAATAAATAAAAAATCAATATATTCAAATTTTAAGATTTCTACCACAGATCTATTCAAATTATTGCAAATTTGTCCTAAAATTTATCATGAGCATAAATGTACAAATGTCGTAAAATTTTAAAAGATAATTTATTAAGATTTATATCAGTAGGAAAACTATGCATACGAATTCAATTTCAAGCTCAAATGAACAAAAACTAATGAGTCTAGACAATTCTATTAAAATTTCGTTTCACTTTTCATTAATTCTAATGACAAAAATTATATAAAATTTGTCTTCTTTCTTTTTATCTCAAAAAATTCAATTGTACCAAAATGATATCAGTTGTAAAAATGTGACAATTAACAAGACAAGCGTGAAAAAAATCATCTAACTTTTCTCACATTCAAGTATCTCTTCTTGCCTTCAATATTACTGATAACAAATTCTACTTCTGCTGTTCACTCATCGTTTACAAACATTTATTTATTTTAGTGGAGTCGAGTTTGTGTGCTCAAGTGGATAGCACACGGGTGAAGATGTGGAAACTTTTATCGGCAATCTTTGTTTGCTTCTCTTTGTCACTTGGGATTGATGTGACTCATCGACTGCCAAACAACACTGCTCCACAAGCGTACGGCATTAATCTTGTGTTTGGTGATTTCGAACATGGCGATATGAGATTCACTGGGAGTGTCTATATCACCATCAATGTAAGCGAGAGTACAAACATCATAACACTTCATAGCTCTGTACTGGTGCTCAATACTTCGCTAACAAGATTGAATTATGGTAACAATCATATTGCACACACTCACGATATCGATATTGAACGCGAATTCCTCATCATTACAACGATGGAAGAGCAATTGCAGAGATTTTCTACTGTACTATTGAGAGTCGATTATTCAGGTGTTATTGCCACTTCTAGCACTGAAGGTGTCTTTCTTCGCAATTATCTTGATAAAAATAATACAACAAGGTTTGTTAGTTGAAGAATTCAATTAAAAAATGCTAAACTAATTTTATTTCATTTCAAGACATTTCATTGCCACTCAAACGAAACCAAATTATGCACGAAGGATTTTTCCTGTATATGATGAACCGAGATTCAAAGCGAGCTTTCAAATTTCATTAAGTTACAATGCTAAGTATAAGGCACTGTCAAATATGATGGAAAAATCTTTTATTGAGTAAGCTCTAGTAACCAAAAATACGTTACAACTTTCCGTTTACTTGCCGTGGCATGCAACAAGCACATAAACGGAAAGCGTAACGTATTTTTGGTTACTAGGGAAGTTATTACAAAAAAAATCGTGTTTTAAAATTTAAATTATAAAATTATTATTTTAACGAATTTTTTAATTTTGAAATTTAATCTTTCGAGTTTATTAAGTTTTGAAAAATT
>JACWBX010000316.1:12914-24481 GCA_014622435.1 Polypedilum pembai
TCCTGTATATGATGAACCGAGATTCAAAGCGAACTTTCAAATTTCATTAAGTTACAATGCTAAGTATAAGGCACTGTCAAATATGATGGAAAAATCTTTTATTGAGTAAGTTATTACAAAAAAAATCGTGTTTTAAAATTTAAATTATAAAATTATTATTTTAACGAATTTTTTAATTTTGAAATTTAATCTTTCGAGTTTATTAAGTTTTGAAAAATTATTTGGAAAAGTCAATTGAAAATTTTAAAAAAATTGTTCACAATAATTTTTATAAACTTGAAAATTAAAAACTTTAATATCTCTTATCATAAAACACAGCACAAATGCTGGTCGACGTATGTCAACATTCATTTCAGCGAGTAACCTTCCTCCCTATCTCATTGCATTTATCATATCGGAATTTGACATGATGGCAAACACAACAACAGCTAATAATGTAGCATTACGCATATTTGCCGCATCATCGCAACAAACAGAAAATGCGGCATTCGCAATGGAAACAACGAGGAGAGCACTTGAGTTATTCGAGAATGAATTTTCTTATGCGTTTCAATATGATATCGATAAATTGGATCAAGTGGCATTGCCGCATTCCACTGATGCTGCATGTAGTATGGTGAATTATGGACTTTCATTCTATCGTGAGGATTGCTTGCTATATGAGCCTTTTGTGAGTTTATTTAAGTTAATTTTATATATAGTAACAAAAAAGGTCACTTCTGAAATTTCACTCATGAAAATTAGTTTAAGAAAATTTTCTCTTAGACTCAAATGTTAATTTTATGGACATTTGACCTCTTTGACTAATTGACAAGTAGTAGAAATTAAATACAGAGTTAACTTGTGGTTTTTAAGGTCATTTAAAGTTTCTTTTTATGAATGTGCCCAAGTTAATGATGTGGTGTGGACATAAGTATGTGAAAAAGTGCCCCTTTTCGTCCACTCTAAATTTTTTTGATATTTCTGTGAGAACAAAATAAAAAAGGGTGAAGAAATGATTTTTAAAAATAAAAAATTTTTTCAACAAAAAGTTTAATTAATAGATGAAGAATTGATTGATTATAAAATAATTGATTAAATTAGTGAGAAAATGAAAGAGCGAAATATAATGATTTAAACAATCAATGGAAACTTTTAAAAAGAAATTTCAAAGGAAAATAACTTAGTGTAAAATAATACAAGTTTTTTTAACCTTGAAAATTTTGTGATCATTTTTGAGAACATTCTCAATTTTCTAATTTCACTTTTATTAAACTTTAACTTTTTCCACATTCTTCTTATTCTTTTCTCCTAAATTAATTTTTGCTTCCAATTTTCAAACCACAAAATCAATTTGAAATTTTTGTTATTTACTTTTCATCTTAAAATTTACTTTTCTCTCTAAAATATAATTTTTTCTTCTTTGTCTTTCTTTTTCCCACATTAACACACCTGCTAGCTAAATACAGAAATAACTTTTCATTTCCTCAAAAAGCACGAAAAGGAAAAAAAAAACTTTTGCAAAAGTTTCATTCGTGCAGAATTTTTCATCTCTCATTAAGAGAGAGTTTTGATTTATGATGTTGTTTTAAAAATTTTTTTTATTTTTAATTATTTGTTTTTAAAGGTCAATACAGTTAGTGAGAAAGAAAGAGCAGAAAGGGCGATAATTAATAACGTGAGAATTAGAATGTGAGAATCGAGTTTATAACAGTTTTAAAACTTTGCTTTTATATTGTAGATTTGTCATCAATTGATAGGTAGGAGAATCATTTTAAAAATATAACGGTCACCAAAAATTTGTAATTACCGAGATACCCAAATTTAATTATATTAAAATATATTATATTTTCTTTTCAAAATAAATTTATTCTAGACCTAAAAATGTCATCAAGTTATTCAATTGCAAGCGGATTATGCAAGTAAGCTTTCTTCTTTTCTCTAAAATCATCAAAATATTTCTTTTTCTCAAATTTTCAACCCACATTCTTAGATTTTATGAGTATTATATTTCGGCAAAACTGTATCCGCCCAAAACAGCGGCAACAATAGAAGGACTTTTTACAGTTGAAACAATGGAGACAGCTTTGGTTTTCGACACAGCAACCACACGACAACAAGAGCAGCAGCAGCAATCAGATGACATAGCTTACAATAAATGTAAATTACAGTCAACGGCATTATATGGCAATCTAGATGCTCATAAACTTACTTATTTTAGCTGCAAGTATCTTTCGAATGCTTTTTCATTCACTCACAGAATCAACATTCACCGAAGGCCTTAAAATCTACTTAAGTCAATCTTCATTGAATCCCAGAGGCGTCACCGCTCAACATGATCTTTATGATGCTTGGCAGCGTGCAGTCAACAATGAACAGAAAAGTGAGATGGGAAACTATAAAATAGAAGAATTATTTGACTGTTGGGAGCAAGTTGGTTATCCAATTTTATATGTTGAGAGGAGTTACAATGATCATCGAGTGCGATTTAGTCAAGTATGTTGACAAAAAAATTTCTTTTGAAATCAATTTTGTTCATATTAAAATTCAAATTTCAAAAAATCGTTATTTACTAAATTGTATCAAAATTTTAAAAAAATTTCAATCATCCTCTTTAGAAAAGTATCATTGAAGATAATAATACAACGCTCTGGTACATCCCAGTGACCTATATTACAAACGACAACAGCACAAGCATAAGAAAGTTCTGGCTGCAACCGACACGCCAATTTGAGATGTTGATTGATGATCTCCGTCCTAACTCACATCTGCTGGTGAACGTCAATCGAATGGGTTACTATCGCGTGCAATACGATGAATCTAATTGGATGCTTATTGCAAAAGAATTATCCCATGCGGAGTCATCTAATTTATCGCCAATCAGCCGTGCAATGTTGATGAATGATGCAGCCATCTTCCTTGCCAATGATATGCTGCGAGCGCGAATTTTTCTTGAATTGATAAAGCACCTTGAAAGTGATGTAAGAGAGTGGCAGTTATATATTTTATTGTACTTGTGGGAGCACTTATGGACTTCTTCTATCTCTTTTCTTTAAGGTGGAATACTTGCCGTGGCTTGTGGCAACAAACAACCTTCAGCACATGCGATGGATGGTCGTCGATGGTAGCACAAAGATGTCGGATGATTTCAAGGTATAATAAAAATGCAATTCATTATGTTATTTACGAAGTCTTTTGGGAAAGTTTTAATATAAGAAGAATGAAATCATGCAAATGTTTTATTGAATTTTCCTATCACTAATAGAGCATTTTTAAAATTTCTTTTTTCTTTTTATTATTAAAAAAAATCATCATTTTCTAAACCACTGTTTTCTATTAACAACAAAGTATTGAATTGTAATTAAGAGAAAAAATATTTGCAAAGCTCTTTTAATGGGATAAAAGCAAGAGCAAACAGGAAGTAAAGCATCATTATTGATAGTGTTCATTATCATCTAATGGACTTTTATGCTCTAATCTGCTCTTATTTCTACATGCACGATTTAACTAAGTGAAAAGATTGAAAACTTTCAAAGTTCAAAAATGTTCTCATTTAAAATTTCAGCGATTTCTTCAAAAATTGTTCTCAAAATTATTCATGAGATATGGCATAGATGAGCAGGAGAATGAGGAAAATTATCATAAACATATGCGCAATATTGCTATCGAATGGAGCTGTGGAGTACATTTACAATCATGTCTTGATGTCACTAGAGACAAACTATGGCGCTTCATACTAGATGAAGAGAGTACAAGTCTCTCGATCGACCATGAAGCCATCATTTTCTGTCACGGTCTCATCATGGCCACCGAGCACGAGTTTGATTTCATTTGGAAAATTTTCAAGCGCACATCAAGTAGTAGTCGTCGGTTGTTCTATCTAAGAGCCATGGGATGCATCGAGGATGATGGAATTTTAATGAAGTTTATAATGGCGATAATTGAAAATGATGAGTTGACTGCGGATGAGATTGTGACGATATTGAAGGCAACATATAGCCACAATCATGTTGGTTTGAAAGTCACGCTGCAATTCTTGAGAATTCAATATGATACTGTCATTGGATTGTAAGTTTGCTTTAACTTAATTATAAAATATTAAATTTTAAATTCTCAATAGGTTGCAAAAGTACGATATTATGTCAACAATGAATCAAGTTTTCCATGATATTGCATTGAAAGTCAATGACGAAGTTTTATTTGTGACACTTTCTGACATTCTTGTGATCTATGATATTGATAAAATCACACAAGATAAAATTCATGTGATTGTGAAAAAGAATTTAAGATGGATTGAACGACATACGAGTGACATTGAAGATTTTCTTGACGATTTTCATAGCAGCGCTTCATTGAATCTTTTAGCAATAAATTTCATTTTAGTTATTCTTTTCTGCTACACTTTTTAATATTTATGTTTTTATTGGGTTAATAACTTGTTGTATAGATATTCTCCCCAGATATCATTATTTTATTGTTATTTAAAAAAATTCAATTTTGTTAGTAATTTCAAACAGTAAAATCAAAATTTATTGAAACTTAAAGAGTAAAAATTTTTTATTCATTTTAAACAAATAATTTTAGTAACTAAATGGTATGGAATTTATCATCTTAAATATCATTCAAGAGATGATGAAAATTATTCTATTGAGATGAATATCAAAATACATTCATATATGCATAACATATTCTAATGCTGTTTCTTAAGTTGGCGACTTGCTTGGACTTTTTGCTTAAATTTCAACACTTCGAAGTGTTAAAATTTTTTATTTCATCACTTTGTGAATATTTTTAGAAAATAAAATTAATGATTTAACTGATAATCTCCTTTAGTTCAAAATAAAAATTTTATTTACTTCAAATCCATCAATTTAAAATGAAAACAAATGATGTAAGTTGATAGACAGCTTGTCTTGCCTTTAACAATGAAAATGAAATGAAAAAATATGCTAAAATGTATCGTATCGTATTGTGTTCCCTGCCGAGAATGTTAATATCACTCTTTTTTCGGTAACTCAACATTTGAATACAAAATTACTTTTGCGGGTCGAAACACATTCCAAAGTTGACATACACACATATATCGAATAAGGCAGAAAGAAAAAATGTCGAGTTGTCTAGTTTGTGCTTTTTTCTCGCTTTGTCATTGTCTACTTAAGTTATGTTCCTCACATACGGTCGAAAACTCAATATTCCGACTAAAGACTGAGGAAATTTTTTAATTTCCGTTCGAGGGGTAAAAAATTGCAAATTATTCACTGAATACGGATGATCTCAATTTTTTATCCTTCTCATACACGCACACATGATGACGTCGTTGCTTAATTTTAAAAGCAGCAGGAATGACATGCATGAAAATAAATACAGCAAACATTTGTGTGTGTGTGTGTGTGTGTGTGTGTGTGTGTATGTGTGTGTGTATGTGTCTAAATGCCCAATGACAGACAGTATGTGAATGGCTTAGATTATTATCTACGGTATTTTTTCTTTCTCCTTTTATTTCTCTGACCAAACGTGGCTCACTTTGTGATGATTTAATGGATGACATGGCTACCATGGAGATGTAAATTGTATATTGCTGGTATTCTATGGATATTAGTGTAATTATGAGCAGCTTTTCTTATCCAAATGTCTCTTTTTCATTACATTTACCAAAATTATTAGCTTTTGTGTGAAGATTTATTATACTTTTTGACTATTAAGTGTATTTATAGATGAAAATATCATAGTAAATGATAATTGTCTCTATGTGAAGTAAATTAATAGCAAGTATGTGAATGATTATTTTTGTCATATAGGAAATGTGTTAGGCTATTTTTAATCTCTTCTCACATGCACACAAAATAAAAGAGAAAAGAAAATGTTTCTTGATTTCTTCTTTGCATTTCGACATTGAAGCTTAAATATGAAGTTCTGTAAACATAAAAATAATCAAATCGTATCTTCGGTAGTATAGTGGTGAGTATCTCCGCCTGTCACGTGGAAGACCCGGGTTCGATTCCCGGCCGGAGAGATTTGAATTTTTTTTGCTGAAATTTTTTTATAATTCCAAATTTACTTCGTTAAAATTTTAAAAAATTTTTGAAAAATTTTAAAAAAAACCGTTATTATTCTTAAACTTAAATTTTACCAAACATAGTGAACATTTTTTTCCCGTTTATATGTGAATAATCTTAGAACGCGGTTTGCAGTAAATTTCAGATATGAAATTTTTACCAAAATCTGCCGTAGCAAATTTAAATTAGACTTTGAAGTTTTTAAAAAAAATGATAGCAAATTGTCAAGAATATTTTTTGAATTCAAAACAATTTTATTTTTATATTTTGAAAATCCTTGTTTTTTAAATAAAAAATAGTGCTTTAATTTTTTTATTAAAAATTTCATAAATCAAATTGATTGATAAAAATACAAAATGTACGTCATTTCAATTAATTTTGAATTCATTCTATTCACATATACTAACAAATTTCCACATAATCGCAATAATCAACAAAATAATTATCATGAAATGAAAAAAAACTCCCACACTCTTCCTCTAACAAATTGACATACATGCGTAGCTTCTAAAAAAAATCGAATTAATTTTAATCACATGAAATTTATGTTTTGTATATTTAAGCTTTAGCTTTTAACAACAATATTTTTGTTTGTGCTTATTTAATACAAGGAAATGATATGATAATTTCATTAATACATGCTGTAGCTCAATATCGATTAACAAAATTCTAAACGACAAATATTTTTCATTTTCAAGTTTACTCAACTCTCCTCAGTGTCATTGGCAGTAATGAAATCATGTGCTCTCTCCTGAAATGACTAATTGAGGCAAACAACAATAATCCTGTATTCAGATGGAGCATTGCAAGCTATACTTCGCCCCAGAGGACCATTCGTTCAAATTATCGTTTAGAAAAATTATGAGAGAAAAAGAGAAAAAGTTTTTCCTCATTTTTGTGTGTGATAAATTGATACCTTAACTGCAAGTAAACAAGAGCAATCTATCAAGGCTAACGCTTATTTGCTGACCAAAACAAACAAGTTTAGAGACAAGGATTAGAAACTATTGCAATAATTTTGATTTATTTTATTTAATCACCAAGAAAGACACAGAATTTGAGGAATTTTTATTGGCTTAGATGTGAGAAATGTACTTGATACATGTCATGCAATAATTCACATTTGTCGCTGTTACTACAGTTTTTTTTAATATAAAATATAAATAAATCATTCATATGAGAAAGAAAAAAGTCTAAGGAAATATTTGCGGCTTTTCTTGATGACACACACAAGTGAACATTTCCTTATTTCACAAATATGACATCTGCACGCATATGTCTAAATAAAAATTCCTCATAAGCTTTTATTGTGCTATAAAAATGAGTTGGTGTCGATCGTTAATTTGATTATCGTTGGATTGATTGCTTGAGCGCGAGAGAGACGAAGAAAAGGGAGAAAAATGTTTTATTAACCTATTTATTTTGTTCTATTTATGTGAAGAAGAAGCTTTAAGATTTCGTTTAGCTTTATTTATTTAAGAATTTATGACAAATTGATTGTGTGTTTGAGTGATGATAAGAAGTAAAATATATAAAACTTTTATTCGAAATTCGAAACCTGTTATGCTTAAACAATGATAAAAATTGAAAATATTTATGAAGAACTAAAAAAATTTTTTAGTTCCAGAAACCTGAGAACTCTTTGATTTTTACAAAAAATTCAAAAGTATCAAAACTTTATAAAATAATGGAATTTTTTGAGATTTGACATACAAACACTTTTTAAAATGAAATTCGAGAAGAAAAAATTAAAAATTAATTTTCAATTTGGCAATAAATTACAAAGAACAACAAAATCAAATTAGCATAACAGAAAAATCCTTTTGAATTTCCGACTAAAGCAAATAATAAAATAAATTTAAGAAAGCAACACCTTTTATTGAATTTTCATGGCATTTCGATGTCTTGCAATTTAAATTTTATTATCTTCTCTCATGATTAAACATTGAAAATAAATTTTCTGATTTTTTACCTTCCATCAACATTTTTTTATTGAGAAGCATTTAATTTAATTTAGTAAAGTGAAAAGAACATTTGCAATGTTGGAAGTAAATAAATAAAGTGCTTACTTCATCAATAATTTAAAGATTCTTAACGACATTCGAATGTCATAAATTGCAAATTCAAATTACAACTTTCATCTGTAATCCCAAAACTTCTTTTTCTTACCTTTTCTGTCGATCTCGTTCAATTGCAAAACTGTGTGAAGAGTTAAAAAAATCCTATCAGAAGTGACTTTTGTGCGAAAGAAGAGAAAATGAAAAATTGAAATGTCGAAAGGATGACAATTCAATTAAAATGAAAAATTGGATTCAAGAAGAGAAAAAAGAAGAAAGAAGAAGACTCATGATGGACATATATAGAGCGAATTTTCTTATTTCATTCGATGACAGACATTCTCTTGATCTAGCAATTGTGAAACAATTGATCCCAAATGCTTTTGCTACTCAATTTATGCTTTCTGTGTCAATTTGCATGATTTTCTCATGAACATTTATTGATCTTGTCGATATGTAATTTAAAATAAAATGACTTTTGATGAAAAGAAATTTTTTAATGGTGGAAAAGAGTCGTTTCTAACGACTAAAAAGAAAATATATTTGACGAAAAGTTTTAAATTTTCGTTAATTATTTTTAATCATACAAATGAAGATTTTAAGAGCAAATTAAAATTTGTATTAAAGACAAAAAAGAATATAATTTTTAAAAAAATGTTTAAAATTTGACACCTAAGTTAAATGAATTAACTAAACTTGTTTTGAAACTTGTATAAAAAGACAAATGAAATTTTTCTACAAAGTTGTCAAAAATGAATAACAAAACCATAAAAAATCTTTCTTATTATAAAAAGATTAAATTTTTCAAAATAGAAAAGAAACTATGAAAAAATATCATTCATGCACCCAAAAGTCACAATCTATCATTAATGAAAAAGTCATGAAACTTTGAGCTTATTCAACAAATTCGTTTTTTTTAGCTCAATGACATTTTTTTCTTCATATTTCATTCAACATCTTTTCAGCAAAAAAAAACTCTTTTTCTTTCTTTGAAAGCTTTTTTCTGCCTTGATGAATGAAAGTCGTAAGTCAATGCCCTTGAGTAAGTAGAGTAGTTTATGTGATGAAATGTAAGTTTCTCGGTATAATGGCAATAGATTTATTAACCAAAATGAATATTATGCTCCACATGCTTTCATTCAATTCGTCTTGAGCTCTGTGTGCTGACTTGATGATGAAAAATAATTTATTGAGAACTCGAAGATTAAAATTTATTGGTTAAAAGTTCTCTACGACGTAATAATGTTGATCAGGAAAAATGACCTCCTTACTTAATGTTAAAGAAAAATTCAGCTCCAATGATAAAATTGAAGACAATTTTTATTTTCTTTTACTACTAATAATTTAACTGCTCAAACAAACAAAATAAACTTTAAACCTCATATAAAAATTTAATTGCGATTTGTGAATAAAATTTTTTCTGCTCAAAAAATTATTTATATTTTGGTATATGTTCGAATATCGTCCTCTAGAATTTTAATAACAATGATATATTTCAATGTTAAAATTTTACTTAAAAAAAGATTTACAAGTTTTTACTTATTTTGCTTCAAATTTAAAAACCAAATATTCTTAACCAATCGTAAAACTACTAAAAACAATTTTTTCAATAATCCAAAAATATCACTTCTTTATTGAATAACTCTTTGTTGAATTGATTGAAAGTTCTAAAAATATGAAAAATGCAAAAAATTTCTTTCTTTTATGCAAAATTTATTGTACATGTTCAATCATCATAAAATAAATGTGTGCTTGTAAGCAGTTTCATCTTCTCATATCACTGAATGGAGTAAAAATCAATTTCGCTCACATGGCATGCTTACTTAAGTTCAATTTAGAAAAGAAAAAAAGTTTTCTTTACATCCAAAGCACAGCAAGTGAATTTTCAATTCCAATTTTGCATTAATTTTTTATGCATTTGACTGCTATTTCGTCGTGCTTTTGATGATTTCGTTGCAAGTGCACTGTTTGTCGTCGTATTATTTGATTTATTTAAATTGACTGAAAAAAAGTAAGCATGACTTTCACTCTCTTTACAGAAAAGTATTCACTCACCAGTTGTCGTTGAGTTTTTACTATGATGCAAAATATCCTTGTAAAAGACATCACGCTTGGTTTCTGAAAAAGTCAACAGCTGTCGGCAGTCTTTTGGTACATGCTGAAAAATCCATTCACCAAAAATTGTGTCAAAGCCGCTGCAATGTTTGCAAATACCGTGGAAAATTGCCATTGACTGAAGTGGATGATTTGTACAATGAAAATAAAATGGTCCACCTTTCTGGTGAATACAATGACCGCTACACTTCCAATTTGCATCAATAAAATAATTTGACTTTTTTTGAGTCTTCTCAGCTAGATTTACAGTCAGCTTATTGTCATTCACCAAAAGCTCAATGTTCATACCAGTTTCAGCTGAATTCCATGCACCGTTTAAATCACAATTCATTCCATCAGGTTGAGAGTCAGCACACAATTTCGAAGCTTTTATCATTTCCAACTCTTCAAGAATTTGATTCAATGTATCGCGCATCTTGGTCTCTGAATTCGATCCATTATTTTCGAATGATGACAATAAATTTGATGATATTTTCTCTTCTCTGCTGTTGTTTACGAATCGATTCGATAAATCATTGTCAGTGTGAATGCCTGTATCTTATGTTATTGAATCAATTGCGCTGATTAGATATGAGAGAAGAATGATTGAATAAACTCACCGTTGTGCTTTGTATTGCCTTCAAATGACAGATCGCGTCGATGCATGTTGAAATTTTCATCGAAAGAATCAATTATGTCACGACTATCAGCTTCATTTTCATCATGATTATCCCAGTTATCAGAAATAAATTCATCTTGTTCATTGAGAAACGTTTGATACAAATTATCGTTTATGCCGCTGCATACAATGATAAAAATAAGATTAATTAGTATAATTGATTTATTCATAATTCTCGCTTGAAAGAATTTTTCGATCCGTGAAAATTTGTGATCAATTAATCAATTTAGTCTACTTCGATTATTTTTTAACTGAATTATAATGAAGACAGAATCGTTTTTGTCGTTATTGGGAGAAATTGTAACATTTCTAACACTCAAAGTTCAATTATTATAGTTTTGTTGTAATTATCGTTAAGTGTTCATTTTTGATTTTATTTAAAAATTTGAAATTGTTGGAAATCTTAAATTTTGTAAAGTTATTTCATTTTATAGATCCTAACTAAATTTTAAAATATTAAAAATTAAAAACTATAAAGACTTGTATTATTTTTCAATTAAAATTTTTAGCGCATTTTTGTATAGAAAATGCAGCTTATAATTTCACTTTGGCTGGCTGGCTGGGTGACGGCTGCTTCGAGATCTCGAAAACTACAATAGCTAGAGACTTACGGTTTTTTGCTTTTGATTCGTGCTGTCGAGTTACTGGCTTATCGCTTAGTTAGAAAGCTGTTACTGATTGCATTACTCGAGAAATTGCGAA